>JAVCKT010012260.1:8604-40642 GCA_032273925.1 Rhynchotus rufescens | reverse complement strand
CCCATTGGCCTTCTTGGCCATGAGGGCACTGCTGACTCATGGTTAACTTGGTGTCAACCAGGACTCCCAGGTCCCTCCCCATGGAGCTGCTTTCTGGCAGGTCAACCCCTAACGTGTCCTGATGCCTGGGGTTATTCCTCTCCAGGTGCAGGACCCTGCACTTGCCCTTCTTTGATTTAAAAATACTTCCCATTTCCGTTGTTTATTTAATGTCTCTGACATGCTGGTGCCTGATTTGATGCTGGTGCAGCATCAAATTCAAGGCCTTCCAAAAAGGTAAAACACTTTTAAAGAATGATCTTGGTAGCAGAATAGGAATTACATAATTACAATTAACATCAGCAAAGCTAACTGTATATTAGCAGAGGAAAAACAAGTAAATAAATAGAAAGGAGAGAAAACTGAGGCTTTTGATTTCAGATGTCGAAAGCCAAAGCTTTGTTGCCATTCACAGCTTGCTTGCACAAGTTCATCTGCAGGCCACTTGATTGCAAAGGAAAGCAACAAAGCCTTCTATGTCCACCTAGCACTAGAGGTAATCGTGGTGATGAGTGTGCTAGTGGCCCTTAACTTTTATTTGCTTCGAATATCACCCAGATATTCATGTGATTTTCTTTCCAAACGCTGCTTGCTAAATCAGAAAAGAAGTTCCACTAGCCTAGGAAACCTGCCAGACTAGGTCACATTCATAAAGCTCCCCCCTTCACACCAAACTGCCCTGGGCTCAGTGTTTTCTGGGTTAATTCATAATGACTGGAGAAGAATCTATGGTAGAAGAAAGTAAGTTTAAGAACAGCTTTTCCTCTGTTCGCCCATTTCATTGTGTGAGGAATCTAGTCCGGGATCGGGAACAGCACCACAACATCAAACCAGGACCTTCAGCTTCCTGTTTTGCAGTAACTCAAATAAACATAACAGCAGTGACTCACTGATTTTCAAGTTAAACTAAATGCATTTATCACAAACCATCTGTTTAATCTTTGGTCTTTAAAGTTTTGCTCGCATTTATGTGTTCCAAAGAAAATAATCAGCAGGAAAGTTAGCCATCAAAGGAATGGAAAATGAAGCAACATCCATGAAGAATATTCTGCAGTTATGCAGTCTCACCTTAAATCTTTTATCCTGCAGGACTTTCTTAATGGCCACAAGCTCTCCTGAATCGCAGAGTTTGGCTTGATACACGACACCAAAAGATCCATTTCCAATCACCTTGGTGTCTGTGTAGCTAACTTCTTGTGGTCGATCTGGACCTTGTCCAGGAGTTGCCACTACTGTAGTCACTTTGCTGCCATCTTTGTCTCCTGGAAATCAAAAAGGAGATGGAGATAATCAGAACACACTCACAAGCAAGACCACCAGCCAAACAAGAGTAGAATAGAAGAGAGTAAAACAAACATTTCAACTAGCATGTGCGTTTCAGTGTAACGGGGGAAGAAAAAAATGCAAAAATAAAATGCTGAACATATTTTTTAATTAAATATATTTAGCAGAGAGAATTTTTCATGTAGAACATTGTAACAAAAATATTCCCTTTTCCAGACGCAAACAGCTCAGCACACAGAATGGGATGCAAGGCCAAGACGCGCGCTAATTTTTGTATCTGATTAACACAAGCAGCAGTAACCACAGCATTGCTCCTAGCACCAAAACCAAGCATAAAACCATCTCCCCGTGGTCTCCTCCAGCTGAAGGAACCCAAGCACCAGTGCAGCCTGCAGAGCAGCACTGTCTCCTCCAGGGGAAGGGGTCTGGCAGCGAACACCAGGGCAGGGCCACGGCCGGCCAGAAAAGCACCCACACGGATGGGCTCAGCGGGGCAGCCCCAGGAGCTCCCGCCTCGGGCTCCCTCTGCCCTCCAACACTCCCAGGGCCGCTGCAGAGGAGGCCACGGCGCTGGGGAGGCCGCTTCTCCCTCAGGCCCCGTCCCTGCCAGCTCACAGCTCCAGGCACGGCACGCAGAGCGCGGCTCCCTTCACGCCGGCGCCTTCTTGCCCCGCACGGCGCTCGCTGGCTTGGCGGAGCCGCAGTCACGTCCATGCGTGTCCGCCTCGGGAAGCTCCCAGCTCTCCCGCAAACCTGCTGCCCGGCCAGGCTTCTGCCTCGCTCCGCTTAAGGGCCCCCCAAAAGCTAACACGCTACATGTGCCCCAAGGGAGCGGCAGCCAGCGCTCCTCAGCTCGGAGCATCCTTCGAAACTCCTGGAGTCACCATGCGAGGAAACGTGTTTCACATGGAATTACAGCGGGAAACATCCCTGGGAAACTAGTGAAACACAGTGAAGTCTGAGGGACTGCTTAAAGACTCTGCCATTAAAGACACCAGCCTAACTCTGCACTAAAGCACTCAGAGTTACCATGAAACAGAATTGTCAACAAATTGTGCATCCCTTCCAAGGCCGTTTAAGCAACCCAATGCTTTCCTAGACTACTTATGAGAACAGTAGCTCGAACATTTTTAAGTCAAGATCTCTACTACGCTACCCCTGTATCCATAAGGTCACAACAAAAGTAGGTTTGCTTGACATGACTTGCTCTTGAAAAGTCCAAATGATCTATTACTCCTCTCCTGAGTTACCTTTCAGGTCCTTAAAGCCATTTGCTTTCAGGCATCCAACTACTCCATGAAACAATTTTTAAAATGAAGCACATTACTGCAAATGCTGTCATTTGCATGGCAAGATCTATCCTTTCCCCAAAACATTCACAAGGAGAAGAGCAGATTTAGATATTTTAAGAGAGAGGGAATAAAAAGAGAGAGAAAAAAAAAGGAAAATAAGGAAAGAAAGGGGAGAGAAGATCAACTGCTGTGCGGAGTGGAAAAGGGAAGCAAAATAAAACTGCACGGTAAAGTTACCTCCCTGTTATAAGTGGAAGAAGCAAGCAAGCAAAAGCATTAAAAGCCTTTCTAGGTAAGCGCATTAAAAGCATCCTTGTGGACACGCTCCCTGCTTTCTTTCCCTGCCTAGCATATGAACAGCTTCCCAACTCGCTGCGCATGAAGGGGAGCCGAGCAGCAGGGTGCACTGCAGCAATCCCAGCCACGTAAAGGGCAACCCCACAGCATGGCCGGAGCACCGGGGTGAGCGGCACCCCTTGGTCAGCCAGGTACCCCCCTCGCCTGTCCCAGGGCAACCACCTACCCCTGGCTGAGGTGGTGGGAGACATCTCGTCTCCGGCCGCACTGGCCGGGATTGGCAGCACTTGCTGTGGGGAAACCTGCCCCAATGCATTGCTCGGAGCCAGCGGCCACGCAGGGATCTCTCCCACCACGGCAGCCAGGGCTGAATTTCTGGCCCAGACAAGGGGGCACCGCTGCCAGCTCCAGGGCCCAGGCTGCCTCTCAGCGCCTCCTCGGGGCCTTGGCTGCAGCAGCTCTTCAGGCTGCTGAAGTGCAGGGGGATTAAAAATGAAGGTGCTGATGCTCCCAAGGTAGCTGAACCAAGGATTACCTTGCTTCTCTACCGAAACGCTACAGCTCACAAGCGCCACGCTTGTTTCTCCCTTCCCGTCTGCCAACGCCAACTCCGTAAAAGTCGGCAAAAATCATGGGAAGGACTCCAGAACTCCCAACTCCAATCCCCTTCTCTGCTACAGAAAGTTGGGATAGAGGGACTGTGCGGGTAAAACTTAACAGAATCACAGAATCACAGAGTGGTTAGGGTTGGGAGGGACCTCTAGAGCTCATCTTGTCCACCCCCCTGCTCCAGCAGGGACACCCAGAGCACGGGGCACAGGGCGACATCCAGGCGGGTTTGGAAGATCTCCAGAGAAGGAGCCTCCACAGCCTCCCTGGGCAGCCTGTGCCAGGGCAGTGAAGACGTTCTTCCTCACATGCAGATGGAACTACCTTGCACTTTTAATTCTGAACAACGTTTTGAGCATTTGGAACATTCCCACGACTTCCCAAAGTATGCCAACAATACATATTCCCGTCACAGCAGTGTCCAGCAGCCTTTCAGCCCTGCGGAGTCACTCACACACACACACAAGGGCTGTTAGAGCTCATAAATACTTTAACAGAGACTCAACAGAGGCCAAGAAATACTTCAACATCCCTGGTTTTACCCTCTGGGTAGCAAGGCTTGACTTGCCAGCCAAACAGCGCAGAAATGAGCGTGTTTAAGTAGCCGAGGACTCCGGCTTCCAGAGTCTCCTTTGTCGTCCCCTCCAGTGGCCCCGCGGGCGGGAGGCCATTGTCAGGCTCACAATGCGCCTCACACCTGCCATTGTGAAGGGGAACCCAAACACAGACCGAACAACTCCGGGAAGGAAGGAAAGGCCCCACGCCAAAACACGAAGCAGCTCTGGCAGCGCAGCTCGCTCGGGAGCAGCCGCCTGCTGCCGCTCACCGCGGCTGCGCGGGCGCGCAGCGGCAACCGCGTGCGAGCGCACGGCTCGCGCCCACGCCAACGGCCCCGCTCCCACCCGCCACACAGAGCCCTGGCACAGGCTGCCCAGGGAGGCTGTGCAGGCTCCTTCTCTGGAGATCTTCCAAACCCGCCTGGATGCCGCCCTGTGCCCCGTGCTCTGGGTGTCCCTGCTGGAGCAGGGGGTTGGACTGGATGGCCTCTAGAGGTCCCTTCCAACCTCAGCCACTCTGTGATTCTGTGGTGCTTTCCCAGGTGAGGCACTGGGTTTTACTCCTGGACAAGGAGTTCCTCTCAGAAACGTAGTGCCCTCTGCGGGCTCCTACTCCTAGCTCCAGGAGGACAGGGCTCCTGCTACGAGGCCAGGGCTCGCAGACCAGGGCCTGGATGCAGCAGCCAGTCACGAGAAGGCCCTTCAGGCCACTAGCAGCAATGAAGACTCCTTCTCAAGCCATCCGAGCTGCCCCAGAGAGGGGCCCTGGGCAAGTCCAAGGCTGCGTCTCCTGCCTCCCTCCCAGCCGCTCAGCTCCCAGCTAGGCCATGAATGTCAAGGCACACATAGGTCCCTAGGTCCCTCACCCTTTACTTCTTTCAACTTCACATAAGCGCTCTTCCTCCTTCCTCCTCTTGTGTACGTTTTGAGGAGAAGAAACAAAGAATTAGTAGGATGTTTACAGCTGCTGTCTTCAAAGGCAGCCTCGCAGGCCTTCACGCTGCCTGCAATTCCTCCGCTTGCTCTTTGGACTTCACATGGGCCCTCTTGCTTGCTGCTTCCAATTGCGAAGTGCCTCCTCTGCTCCCGTGCCCACGCACACAGCTCCTTCCACTGAGCATTCATCAGGTTCAAGTCCTTAAAGAAGATCTCACAGGACTCTCCAGAGTGCCTCAAGTCCTGGGGGTGTCTGTCTCCACTGAATTCAAATGCCCTCTTTGATCCGTCTTCATTCTCTCTATTCAAGTATGGCATCGTGCAAGTCAGTCACTGTTGACCACTCAGTTCTCCCCTTCCCAAGGCTAAAGCTTCTCTGCGCTTTCATCTGAATTTGCTGGATGTTCAATTTAGTCAAGTCACTTCCCTTGAAACCTTACGCTGCTGGTTGCAGCCTCTGCCAATTCCCACAGGCCACAAGCAGCAGCCGCCACATCTATAGGAAAATGAGTGACCAAAATGGCATGGAAGTGTCTCAATACTCCCTTATTTTCACTGATGAGTTAGAAGGTCAAAAGACTTGTCAAACTTCAGCCTGATGAGACAACCCTGTGCAACACACCGCCTGGCTGCCTAAGCATCTGGTTTGGGCAAGAAACAAGAAGGGAGGTTGACATCCTCACTTGTTCAATTCACCTTCACCGTGAGCAACCCACGCAGAGGAACACGCTGCCGGCAGGAGAACTGACAATGCTAAATCACAGTTTTCTGGCCACCTTCCTGCACAGAACAAGGGTGATTCCGCACGGCCTTGGTGATAAAAAGCGGCCGACAGTCTCAGGGACAGCGCAAAGGCAAGCAAAGACTTCAGGATTATACTGGGCATAGAGTTCATGTATGGTTCCTCCTGCTTAAGTACACAAATGGGTAAGTTGGAAATGGTAACGCACATACCTACGTCCATTTCATAAAGGCCTAATTGCACAGAAAGTCAGTAATTACAAGTCAACACAGGGGAGAATATGCAAAGATGTATTTATGCACTGCTTTACTGGACATCTTCCTTTCTTGATCGGCAAATTGCGCGAGCATTACCTAACAGAAAACATTGTAAGAGACAGAAATAAATGTATAAGGATAAAGAGGGAAACTCTGGGAATCAAAGCCAGAAATCTAACAAAATAAATTTTTTATTTTTAATTCACAACAAACAAAAGGAATCCTTGGAATTTCAAAAACAATCCTAGTCAAAGCTTGAACCAAAAAAAGAAAGCATGTCAATCACTACTCATGGAAAACAGAAGTATTCAATAAATATATAAGCTGTCTTTGGCACAGGAAATGTCATCTGACTTCTCGACTGTAACTGAATACTGCAATAAAGAGCAGTCATCAGACATTACTTAAGATCAGAAGAATCTCACAATTTGTATCCGAGCCTTTCAGACGCGCCAGCTAAGAAGCCTGAAGAGAGAGGATGTTTTCTGATAAGCAGCAGACTTGGAAAGGCCGATCCAGGTAATGCCAGCACGCCATGGACATTAATTCTTGGCCCTACACTCCATGCTACATTTAGCAACAAGCCAAAAAGAAAAGCAATGAAGTTGTGTGACACGAGACAGGGAGACCTATATTCGATGGAGAGATTAGGGACACCAAAGCAGGGGGCCTCCCTCCCTCAGGGCCCTAGGCACAAAGCAAGTCAAGATACCTGGCAAAACTGTCAGTCAAACCAAGTAATTCCACCCCAGGAAGCATCAGCTAAGTCTTGCAAGGGCATCCTGACGGATAGGGGAATGGACAGAAGGGCTGAGCAGTGCTGCTAACTGCTAAAGCAACCCACGGGCACCTAAGCAGGGGAATATTATCTAGGAAAAATAAAATAAATAATTCAAAAAAGGTTCTCCTCTGTACTTGGCATCCATGCAACAGCTACTGGAATAGTTTGTTCACTTCTGGTATCTAAAAATTCAGAAGGCATAACTCAAAGCATTGGAGAGATTCAAAATGAAACCACAGACATTACAAAAAAAGGTCAGAAAATACATTACTCGGAGTGGGACTTGAGGAGCACAATCCATTTAAGCCCGAGAGAAAGTTGGATGATAGCCTGACTACAGCTGCAAAGCATCCATACAGGGAACAGAGTTTCAGAGATTACAACTTCAGATCTCCAGGTAAAGATACTACACACAGTGAATAGAAATAGAAACCGCCCGACTTTGGGACAGAATTGGGTGGAGAAGGGAATCCTGCAACAAGGAAAGTGGTTTCCAAAAAAGACTGACGAGTCATGGTGATTTCTGCAAAGCACTGGGATAAGAGAGCATCTCGCTTCAGCCTTTCCCAAGGGTCCTGGAGTGCAAGTCGCTCATTAGGGGAGGCAACGCAGCCTTTGGAGGGGCCGTGCGGCTTACTTAAAGCTTAGTATTGAGACTGTAATTACGCAAAGACCAAGCTACTTGCTCAGGTGGCGGAAATCCATGTGACAGGCTGGTGGTCAGCAGCCGTTCCAGAGCGCTCCGCTTCCCCAGCGCCAGCTTCCCGCCACGGGAAGGGCCCTCCGAGCGGGCAGGGGAAGGGAAGGGAGGGACCCTGCTGAGCTGGCGGGTGCTTTGGCCACTGGGGGACCCTGGCATTAAGGGCAGCCTCGTGTTTCTGTCGAGCACAGCAAACACGCCACACCACATAAGTCTATAAATCTTTACAAAAAAAGAAAAATACACACCAGAAGCATCCTTTCTACTTTGTCAAGCTTCGGTTAACATTGAGACTGGGAGGGGAAAAAAAGGCCTATTACCTTAGGAAGCAGCACTAAAAGAGAGTCCTTTCCTACTTACACAAAACACTAACCGGAAAGTCTGTATTGAAGTTTTTGCTTTGGAGGAAAAGAGAAAAAAGGAAAAAAAAAAAAAATCCACCACAGAGTCAGATCTATACAATTAGGTCAATCTAAACCCTGGCTGCTGCAAGCACTTCCTAAGCAGTCTCCTCTTTGCTCACAAGTTATTTTTAGCAGCTACTCTCGCTGCTCCGCTCTCGCAGCCCACAGCAACCCCCTCACGCCACACCGAGGTGATCAGACCTGACAGATGCACCTCACGTTTGGATGAGGCGATGGCCAGGCTACAAAGCAGGGCTGATGTGGCCAGGGCACCTGTGGCAGCTCCGCTGATGCGCTGGGACTTGGGAATCCCCCACCCCTGGGCGCTGCTGGGGAACCTGGGGAGCCCAGGCCCTCTGCGAGGAGCTCGACCCTCCTGCCCCACGGCAGCTTAAAAAACAAAGAGGAAACAGTGAACGCAAGAAAGAGGAAAAGGCCAAAATACGAACATTGACGGAATCAAGAGCAAAATCAGAGAGAAGCAGGCACAGAGACTCAAGGAGAGGGGAGGCTGGGGCAAAGCTGCTCCATCAGCATAGGGCAGCCTGCCCCGGAGCACAGGAGCTCTCCAAGGGCGCCGGAGCACAGGGGCTCTCCAAGGGCGGGAAGCCCTTGCTGCCCCGGGACGCTTCTCCCGGCTCCCTGGGCGAAGGAGCCGGGCACAGCCAGCCCCTGTCTGGCTGTGGGAGCCTCGGGCACAACCTCCCACTTCATATGTGGCTGTGGCGCCGGCCACAGCACCCAACCCTTGATGCAAACATCGCATCTTCCAGTTTGTTCATTAAAAATATATATATATATATTTATATAGAGACAGATAGATAAGACAGACAAAATAGGTGGCCTTGACAGCGCAGCCACAAGGATAAGCACCCGCTTGAACCTCCTGCTTGAACCTGGATCCCCTCTCCTGAGGAGAGGCCAGCACCTCGCATATATTTTTCTCCTCCTCGGGATATCAGCTTTTTCTTTTGTTTTGTTCACTTTTAATGTGAGATCTCTTTTGCTAACCCCCTCCCCCAACTTTCCTGCCCTGCTTTCCACTCTCCACCTCTACTTTACTGAAGCAGGGCGGCCTGACAGACCCCGAGTGCAGCCTCTAAGGAGCATCATGGGCAACAGGAGAGCACATCCAGGAGCCAGGGGGGCAGCCAGACTCCAGCTCGCTCTGGGAGGCTTCCATCCCACACCTCTTTGAACACGGGAAGAACAGCAAGAAAAGGACCCACAGCTCAGAGCCACTATTCAGCTCATGCAAGAAGCACAGTGGGGAAAAAGTCAAGTGAAGTGGGCAGCAGGTGACCAAGCAGCTCATTTGACATCTCCTGGCTGAATGGCCATGTGCATCTGTATGCAGGTCCATGAGTCAAAGGGCTCATTCGCTGGTTATGCTGTAGAAGAGCTCCAAAGTGAACAAGTCAGCTAGGTTAAAGATGGCTTTGAATGCAAGGAGAGCATTTTCTCAGTTACATGGAGAAACCTTAGGCACGCACTCAGCACAAGGCAGATACTCTCCAGGGAAGGAAGAGCTCCCTTAGTGAAGGAGCTCTAAAATGCTGCCTCATTTGCAGTGCGAAACTAGAACGGAGTTGCTCATCATGGACAGGTTAGGGTTCTAAATAATAAAAATAGTGGGACAAAAATAAGAGAACTGTATGCCAGGGAAGGTGTCCAAAATCTTCTAGGAGAATCAGAGAAGTTACAGCTCATTTTACATTATACATAATCTGACCAAAGCAGGGGCCACTTCCAGAAGCAATGGTCACATCCTCATGCTCCTCCACAGCAGGTCTGGCAACACCGTAGCCCCAGGATGAGTCAGTTGAGCTCCTGATCCGACAAACGAATCCCTCTCCAAAATAAAACAGGCCTTGGATCAGCAAGCTGAGCCAACTCATCTCGAGGACACGCAGTGGTTAGATGTGCCAAGGGGAAGAGCAGAGAGCAAGGCCCTCCTTTCCTGCCTCCGCTCCCAGCAAGGCTGCGTTCCCAGGTTAGGGACAGAACTGGGATTCAAATCACACAACAGGCTTCCAAGTATTCTACTGCAAGACACAGATTTTACCAAAGCAAAATCATGAAGACTGGGAATCTCTTATCTACCAAAAAAAATTGTAGAAAAATATCTATCTATATCTATGAAGATATTTATATATCTCTTTGTGAGGATGCCCCCCACATCTGGAGATTCAATTCCTTGTCATCTACCAAGACTTTTAATAACTATGTCCGCACATATGGTTGTAGCTTCCCAAACTGTTTCTTGAGGAAGGCTGCTGGAGAGCAGAACAGCGTCGCTTTTGAAGACAGTACAAGACGACCAGTATCAGATAGAAAATAAGCCTAGAAATTCACAAACCAAACTGAGAAATTACATATACTCCTGTCTGAAAGAGTTACATACTTATCCAGAAGTGACATACATGAAGAGGTTTTTAAATGGTTGCGGTGCCAAATCTGCATGGAAGTTCCTAGGGCGTTCTTGCCAGCAGCACAACTTTTCTTGATTAGAAGCTTGATTCTCTTTCAGGGAAATGAAAAGAGACTTCGAGCCCTCATCACTGCTTGTTCTTCTTCTTACACTGATGCTTCATATTCTAGGAATCTTATGCTAGATAAAACAGGCATTATGAGGCCAATATCCCAGGTAGATGCTAGAGATACCCATCCTCAAGGAGCTGATAGAGCCTGTATGGCTGCTGTTTGCAGGGGAGAATGACAAGGCTTTATCTGGGCCCAGGGAAGGAGGCTGCTTTGGATAACAGCGCAAGCCCGATCTCATTTAGGGAGAACAAAGGCAGGGAAGCTGCCTGATCTCCTCCTCCAGAGCACAGCTTCTCTACCTGGCTCAGCAGACAGCGAACAAACAGGCTGCGAGCGCTTTGAAGGGCACAGTTCCTTTATTAGAAAGGCTCAGAGAGAGGAAAGATACTCAAATGTCAGCCCGGTTAACACGCAGGAAGCAAAAGAAGAGCCAAAGCTAAGCTTCATCTTTCTTGTTTTCCCTGTCCCTTAGAGCAGCCTGTAGTAAGTGCTTAAGGAAGAATCCCAAACAGGACGAGCCTGTAGTACCAATTAGGCTCCAAGCACTCTCCGAGTCCCCAGCTACGTGTACCTTGGTAACTTCCCAAGCCAGAGGCAGGAGCTTGGGATTTTCCTTTGCAACTCTGCACACCCAGCCCAAGATCTGAAGATAGAAGGGCAGAGACATCTCTGAAGCAGTGTCAGGACTGTCTGGTGGAACGATGAACCTATCCAAACATTTCCAGTAGCAGGTAGTGACAAAGCCATTCAGAAGGTGCAGGAAAGCAAAGGCAAGAGCACGTGAGGAGATGAGATGGCATCCAGGCTTCCATCATGATGTAGATTTAGTCTTCAGCACGTTCAGAAAAGTCAGCTCTCTCCTTGGGGCTGGACTGGAACGACGGCACTGAAAACCAGCATATACTTTCCAAAAAAGCTAAATAAAGGAAAGCCAGAAACCTTACAGGAGTTTGGGAACAGGAGGAGCCCACAGTGATGTAAAGTCAAGCAATGTTCCTTTTAAGATAAAAAAAAAAAAAAAAAAAAAAAAAAAAAAAAAAAAAGGTAGTTCTCTACAACAGGACTGCAAAGAGGTATATACAGATGCCTGCCTTTTAACTGAGGAAGCCAAGCAGTCTCCTCTACAAGTTATTTTCTGCAGTAGCAGCCACTTACACGTAAGCCCACAGCGAGGTTGTACGGAGTGGGAAACGGCAGCCTGGCGCTGAGGCTCAGACAGTGACCTGCTAAGTTTATCACAGATGGATTTCAGTGTGGCCAGGCAAGGGCTGCTCACCTCTAAGGGCTACAGGGAAGGGGGGAAAAAACGAAAGAAAAGGCACAGAAAACTGTGATTCTACACTGAAACACAACAGCAGCGTTATTACAAATGAGACTTTAGACAATTAATAATACCTAGGAATATTTTTTCTGACCCAGCTTTTTCTCCAATTCCAACAACTAATTGTCCTTTATTTGTTAAGTGTAGGGTTACGTTTTCTTCACACTCACATATAAGGAAGTATCACTTCAGATGTTTGATAAATCAATCAGAAGCCCAATTCAGCACACAAGTAAGGAGAAATAGCTCTTTTCCAAGCACTTTCTTTTAAGAGAGTGAAAGGCAATTAAACTGGAACACGCTTCTGGAATGAGTGATAACGCGCTGACAAGATCTGTTTCATCTGTGAGGTCACATGAAAACATAGTACACTTTTTAATCCAATTATAGCCCTTTCAGCTTGCCATATCTACAGAGTCTGATAGCTGATGTGGCAGATAACTACCAAAATTAATAGCATGCCAGAAGATGCCTGCATTATAAATGAAGAATTGGGAGAAAACGCTTTAGACATTTTTACACATGTTACTCATCACCAGAAGGGAGGAAAGTGCGTGTTCATCAAAATTAGGTTGCTGGAAAACATTCCTATCTTAACTCAAACTCATCTCCTTTCCAAGGCCAAAGATGATGGCAATATTAAAATAAAATAACACAAAAGCAGGGCTTTTAATTTAATGACTGATCCTCATCTCTCCCAATGATGCATCGTCACCTCTCCTTAGCTCATTTGCCACAGCAGCAGAATCGCCCCCCAGATTTAAATGATCATGCAGATCAAATCCTAGTTATATAGAATGAACACAGATTGGTTAATTTTTAATTCCAAGCACTTTCGAGTGCCCCTTCATCACTAAAGACGCTAGAAATTAAATTACGTCTCGAAAACAGAAACCTACAACATTTTATTAAAGTGTCACAAACTGTAGCCTCAGGAGAAAGAACTGTTGGTCATTTCAGGGGCCCGGGGCCTTGAAGGCTTGGAAACAGGAACCTACTTAGGCACAATTAAAAGGCGCCCTCAAATTAACTATATGACCATTCCGTAAAGCCTCCAATTATTTTTTGGCTACATTAAGAGATGCCTCTGGCTGAGATAAGAATACACTCCCCCATTACAGCATTTGCAAACTGACTGTAAACAAAGCATCTACTCCTCACATTGTGCAAGGAAACATCACCTGCAGAACAGGGTACCAGAATTACAGCTTGGCACTGGGAGCTTTTCACACCATTAGAAAAAGAAACAAAAAAAGGCACCCTGTCAATGCCAGTTTGTTTGTGTTAAACTAAGAAATTAAGTCTCTACTGGTTCCCAATAGGTGTAAATTACTCCTTTCAGTTTCACAGCATTGGTTTCTCATCCTCCTAGCATTGCTTTCTCAGATACAGATGTCACCAGAGAAGCTACACAGCTGGGACAGATCAGGGCAACATCATCTGCAAAACACACTCGGTCTAAGACAAGAATCCATAGCCACACTCACCACAGAGTCCTGGCACAGCCAAACTACTTTTCAAAAAGCACCTTGCAGGGCCATCCTCAAGCAGCCCAAACCCAAAAACTGAAGTGGTTAACAAGATTTCTCCCCTTGCAACAGGAATTTAGTACACAGGTGATATTGCTTATAAGCCTCCAAGAGCTGACCTGAGCCCCAGGGTTTCATGAGCACCACGACCATCTCCAGGACGACAGACCTGCTTCAGCATGAGAACATCCCTTGTAAACACGGAGTCACAAGTCAAAAGTGTGCTCATGAAGCAAAACAGTCTCTGCTCCCCAATAAGCCAGTTGTAGCATCCACAGGAACAAGTTGAACATAAGTCATTTCAAGCATACACGCAATCTGCTGTCCTCCAAACTTCTTTTTTTTTCTCCAGAAGAACAAAATAATGCTGCAAGAGCTCAATATTCTATTATTATACCCTACTGCAACAAGGTACCATTTAATTGTGTATTCCATGTTTACGTCTTCAATAACGACGAGATAGCAAAACCTGCAGCAGGGAGCTCCAGGAGAGCAGCACAACCATCTACCAGCACAGTGACAGGTGCCTTGGTACAAAAACTGCTACATGGCACGGGCTCCTGACGTCCTCATTCTACAAAGAGTTGATTGTGCAGTTGCATGTTGCTTTTCTCTGGTAGCCAAGTCCAATTCCGAAGTCTCCCACACAGCCCAGCAGCTTGTTCCTGTCCCGACTACCATAATTCATCACTTACTAAATCACGCTGATGGAGCTGTTTGTGCGGCTGTGCTATAAACATCAATGAAGTCATCTGGGAAAGAAACCAAGCCATGGTTTTTATTAAAAAGCACCACACACTTGCAAGGTTGGATCATCTCACTGATCTGGGTCACAGCACAGCTGCAGAAGAAACCCCATGCAGAGGACTGCAAAGATCAGGGAGAAGCAGGAAAACAGGACAAGCTCCCTTGTACTGCGCTTAAAAGACAGCAACAACGAAAACACACATAAAAGGCACGAGAGGTTCGTAACCCAAAGGGTAAGGAACTGCCATTGCTCAGAATAAAGGTGCTTGGCATGGATTAGGCAGAGCAGGATGACTGCAGGAGCAGAGATGCAGCAGTGCTCCTCTCTGAAGAGCCCAGGACCCTTGGATTTAGATGCAAGAGCAGGAGAGCAGGGATCAAGTTGTACAAGACATCAAGGCAGTGGATAAAATGAAGACAGACTTTTTCCTCACCACCTCCACCAAACTCCAGCCTAAGAGCAGTACAAACTAAGCACCCACTGGTTTTAAATGGAGTGATTTCCATTTTCCCTCCTGTTTTCAGAGTGGCACAGACAAAGAACTTCTGGAATCTGTTACTTCAGGATCACGAGCATGAACAAAAGGGGACGGCCCAACACGGCCAGTCTGATGACTAGAAAAGCGTGAGGAGCGTGGACCATAACGAGGCCACAACACGTTCTCCCCCAAAAGCCATCTCCCCACTGCCACTCTGGGAACGGCTACATAAGCTACTGACCTCACTCACTGCAGCATTCATCATCTTCATCAAAAGTATGAAGGGAAATGTTAAGATGCAATATCTCAAGTGGCCTTTGGAGCAGGAAAATGCCCAAAAACAAAAATAAAATAATTTTCACTAAGCTCTTGCAAAAGACCACTTCAGGAGAGAGGAGGCAAGGTGCGAAGCTGGACCCACTGCGGAGACGGCCTCTTGAGAGGCGGGGGAGAGCTGGACTGTCCCTGCAGGCCCTTCCAGGCGGGAAGGGCGCGCTGCCAGGCTCCATGGGCGCAAGCTTCGGCGCCAGGAGAGCAGCCCAGGCTGCAGGAGGGCTGCCCACCCTCCGCTGCAGTACCGGCTGCACTCGGCTTCCTTGGTGTCATCTCCAGGGGATTTCAGAGGGTAAAACAACCCTAAAAACGTCCCATCTATTTCTCCATGAAGGCAGAGCCTCTCTGGGCAAATCCTGCAGGAGGGAGGACTGAAAACTGAGCCTAATGCCACACAGCCCCGGCCCAGTAGCTCAGCCCCGGAGATTTCCTCCAAAGAGGCAGGTAAGCCGCAGGCAGGTAACCGCCTGCTGCCACTTCCAAGAGTCAGCAGAGCTTTCCCATGGGAGCAGAAGGAGGGCAATGAGAACCACGCTCTGCTGCCGGGTCCTCCCACAGGCAGCCTCCAACACCACACGCAGACAGCGTGGAAGATCTGCACGAGAGGCCCAAAACTGTCACCTTCTTGCCCTGAGACAGAGGCCGCACAGAAGCGGCCTTTTTCCTCCTCCATTAAAGGCTAAGCAAAGACATCTTAAATCACCGGACACTTTGCTTAAAATACACTAAGTGGTATCGCTTTCACGTTCTCGTATCTGACATGCTGCTAAAAATTTAACTTGAACGTTTTCAAAAAAACACTTCAAGCCCAAACCCAAGAACCTACACAGGACTAAGAACCTTACAGGGCATGACAGCCTTCCTACCTCTTTAACAAAGAGGCTTACGCAATTACATTGGGCAGGAAAATATTTAGATACAAAAACAGCACCAAAGTTGAATTTGAATGCATTTAATGACTGCAATTTTAAACTTAAGAGTAACAAATGGAAAGATTACAGGTCTAAATGAATGGCCCTATTATAAAAGCCTCAAGTGTATCTTCCCAGCTATGTGAGAGTCAACACACAGCAGTAATATCATCTATTTCTGTAGTATCTTCCAACTTCCTTTACTTAATCCAGGAGCAAGGGAAGAAGGGGATTTCCTGCTGTTTTAATTGTGTGGCAGTCTATGGGGCCCTTCTCTTGGAAATTTTCCATAGTATTTGGGAACACGAGATTATGGAACAGGAGTTTTGTGGACCCTTCCAAAGAGAAATCAAGGTAGCAGATAAAGAAATAAATTAAAAAAAAAAAACAAAACACTGCGAGCTATTAACAATATAATATATACTCATGGTGTTGGGCACAGGCAACAGAACAGCAGAGAACTGAAAAGTAACACAGGCTTTCATCACTTAACCAACACGGCTACAATAAAGAGAAGTCATAAAAGTCTCAGCCTTACTAAATTTAATGGCTATGAGCCACGCATTTACTGCTAGCATTGTTAATGATAATCATTTATCCCTGTGGGTAATAAGCACCTAAAGAGAGTATCAAAAGGAGGGGGCAGCCTCTCCTCAGCGGCGACCAGCAAGAGGCAACGGGCACAAACTGAAGCACAGGCAGTTCTGCCTGAGCTTGAGGAGAATCTTCTCCACCATATGAGTGACAGGGTACTGGGACAGGCTGTGCACAGAGGCTGGGGAGTCTCCTTCCCTGGAGGTACTCAAGCTGTGGCCCAGCACACACATCCTGTGTGACGTGCTCTGGGTGACCCTGCGTCAGCAGCAGGTTCGCACTCGGTGATCTCCAAAGGTCCCTTCCAACGTCAGGGAGCCTGGGATTCTGTGTCTCCGTGTACCTGTTACTCCATCACTTTGCTATTCACGTGTTTACTGCTCAAGAGGACACCTTTCCCAAAAAAGCGTTCTTCCTTCAGAGATTGAGCAAGCGCTCCTCAAGTTCCCAGGGCCCACAGGATACCTAAAACTCCTAGCCCAAGTTCATGGGTGCAGCAATGACAGCAGCTTTCCAATAGCTGTCCTGATTGCCTTTAGCACATGAGCTTCTTTGGGGAAAGCACCAGAAAGCAGAAGGTTGAACAGGCTCCTCCACATGAGAAACAGACTAAAACCAACTTGAATCATTCCTTTGCTTTCATTCTGCTGTGGCTAAATACATCACCCATCTTGGCCCCAAAGGGATCCTAAATTCTAGAACTTACCACCTGAACTGCTGTAATACGCTCAGCTATTTGTTCTGATACACGCAATACTGTTTAAAATTCCCTTTATAGTACAGAGCCATTTTTAGAAAAAGAAAGGCACGACAACATCACCCGGGCATTTCACAACAGGAAATCTCCTTCCTGCTAATCACAGCATGCAGCATTAGGTAAAGTGCATTTGCACACGCATTTTACCTGAGCACATTAGGAGAAATTAAGAGGGTTTTTTTAATTACTCAGTAGAAGCTAGCACAGTCTGAGGAGATAACTCTAACCTGAGCCCACGGGTGTAAAGGCCTTGGTCAAATTCAACTGGTTTCATCCAGCCAGTTTTACATAGTGCTATTAAAAACAGTGTTGTCCCACATGGATGGCTTTTCTACTTTCTAGCCCCTCAAGAAAAACACGCTACTTTAAAAAAAAGAAACTCAAATTCCTATGCTTGCTCTATATGAAAACAGCTTTGCACTTCATTGGATTCCCACATCTCCAAATGCCAATTTGGAAGAGACAAGTTGTTTATTTTTTTCATGACAAGAAACAGCAGAACTAACTCTGCATAATTTCTGGAGCTGTTTCATTTCAGAAATCAGTTTCTTGGGATCCCTTTTGCAAAGCTGACTATTTATAGAAATTACTAGAACATTATTAGCACACGAGCTGAAGAACAAAAGCGTTTACAGAAACAGGCCTTAAGCTTCCCCATTTCTCTCCCGAAGGGATTAATTTCTGCTGTGGATGGGAACCCCTCACACACGTTAGTTCTACGTGCCAGTTTACAGCTGGTCTCTACCAGGCCGCGTGTTAATCTTGCAAAGGAAAAGCTGAAAATCTCAAATGCCTTTAACTCTGGAAACCACTTCCTCCATAAAAATCACACCCAGAAATTCCAAAGACTATCAAGCTTGAAAGTACTGCTAATTTGACCTGCAAACTAGCCAGCATAACTAAGATTAGTAAAAAACATACCATACAGGCAGAGATTAACACCTGGGTGGACAAAATCCTGTCTGTATTTAAGACAAATTCCTAAATACAGGAGCTGAGAGGACATTTCTACACTCAAAACTTCAATTTACAACCCAGAACAGAACAGTTTTTCTTGCAAGTACAAGTTAGGACAGCTGCTCACATTCTAGGCCTTGTCTGAAGCCTCTCCACCTTTTCAGATTCCTGAGAAGCCAGGGAAGGCCAGCAAAGACATCTCCATAGAGTTATCATCAGCTCTCTTTAGCAAGTACCTCCATCCCCTGCTCCTCTCCTCTTGTTTAGTATATTTGACACCATCTGCCAGCGACGGCTTCACAGGCCCCTGAGAAGCATCTCCTCCCTTTACCTTTTCTCTGCCCAGGGAGAAGGGAGGGAAGGTAAGAGAACACCCCAAAACAAAATGCAACGTTATGAATTGAACTAAACCACCTCTATTCTTTCTACCTGATGAGGCCGGCCTTCCCCTGGGCACAGCCCCACGTCTGAAAGGCAGATTTCCATCTAAGGAAAGAGGCTCCTTTCACTCCGCCATCCCTCATCGGGACCACAAAATAGGGCAATCCACCTTGCTCCACACTGGCATAGCCTTATTTTGCTTAAGTCCAAGCAAGATCCAAAGAAAGCAGCCCCAGCAAGCAGCACCACTATGTAACCCACAGTAGAAAGCCTCCAGTTTGACATCAGCAAGAGGCTGGCCGAAGCAACGCTGAGCTAATGGCTAAATGCACCCCCAAGGTCACACTAACCCAAGTGATGCCTAAGGGAAGCAAATGGGAGCAGCTCCCAAGGGACTCATGCAAAGAATCGAGGTCTTGCCATGTATGTGCACACAGACACATACAGAAATATCCATGTGCATGTGTGCATTCTACATACAAACTACACAAGGGCCCGGGATACAAGTTAAGCTTGTATTTCCAAGAGTTAAAAAGGCATCTGAGGTCAATTCTTTGCCTTGGGTACAAGTTACTGCTACTGGGGTTTTTGTTGCTTATGAAAATCCAATTTTACAAAAACTTCTATTGAGAAGGAAACGGGGAAGGAAAAAACTTGCTTTTGCAGGCAAACTCAAATAACCCCTGACCTATATGCTTCCTAGGTCCAAAAAAGCCTAGAGATTAAAAATAAATAGATAAATAAATAAATGAGCATTCTTGAAGGCACTTCTGTAGGCATTCACTTCTTTGCTAAATACTTTATTAAAAAAAAAAAAAAAAGGCTGCAAAGAACAACCTCCTTGCTCTTCTGCCTTGTGAGCTGATAACAAATTATTTTGTTATCATAACATAATTGGTTGACTTCTGTGGGATGCAGATTCACAACTGGCTTCACTAGAAGTTTTGTATTACTTATTTTGCTACAGATATTAGCTCAAGTGATAAAAAAAACTGCCTGTTAGGTGTGAAAATGAGTCATCCTCAAGTCAGTCGAGAGAGACGCTATTTCTCATAACCTCTCCTTGCAATGGTAAACAGGCAATGACAAAAATAGAAGTTACAGCCAATGCATAAAAACAGATTGCCCCGAAAGAATGGCCTCCCACACACCTTATGAATAGGGAACAAGAAAGGAAACGTCAGACTATCAACATAACAGGATGCACAAGAGGACGAGGCAACAGGGGAAAGCAGAGGAGCATCCAAAGCCGTCCATACGTGAAGAAGAACCAGGTAAGAGGAACCTTACCCACCATGAAAGGGAACGGGGCTTTTCTGCAGAAGGCAGCCAGAGAATAATGAAAAAAAAAGGCAGAGAGATCAAGCGGAGGGGGAAGGAGCCCGAGAAGATGCTCACAAAAGGAAATGGAGTAAGTTATGCCACAAGCTTGCTGCAGATTTTAAGTACGTCAGGAAGACCTGCATTTATACAGAGTATGTCTCCAACTGGAAAGTAAGAAGACAGGCAGTGGTGCTACCTCATCTTTTGGGGAGCCATTTATTCATTATTTGAACATGCTTCAGCTCACAGCACAGGTAATACTAAAAATATCCTCTCGGTCTTGAGAACACCTACATCCAGTCCAAGCCAAGACAGGGAATGGGTAAAAGCCTGAGCTGAGGCTGCCTGAGCAGCCTGGCACTCAGCTGCTTTGTACTTGAGCCTCAGGAAGACCTGAGCCTTCAGAGGAAGCCCCTCTACCTGCTCAGAAGCATACTCAAAGGATGTCTTCTCTCCAGCAGCTTGCAGCTGACGTGGGCAGAGGCAGGGAGGAGACCACAGAGAGCACAAAGTGCCTGTCCTCAGCAGGGAGCTGGCCCCGGGAGGAGGATATGGAACCAGCACTTTCCACAAAGACTGAAGTAGAGTGAAATAGAGTGTCCTGCTGTCCCATCTAAATGCGCCGGATTTATAGAAGAAAATGCACATTCTGATACAGATTCTCAATACAGAATTACAAAGCCAAACTCAAAAGACTTCAGTTAGTAGGTTCATGGTATTTACCTGCTCTTTGCCAGCTAAATCAAGGTATCTTCCAGAAAAGCAGATGTGTAAGCATAACCTGGCCTTCCCCTGCACATTTCTGAATCATCCCATAGAGTCAAGTATGTTACAGCCGGGGCTCCTGCTTTGGAGACAGTGATAGGGGCTGCAAGGTATTAGCAGTGCTGCAGTGTCCTGCCTAGGTACATGAGAGCCAGTCCCACTTTGCTGCTGAAGCTTCTTCCTCACTGTTTAAAGGCTTGTACTTCTTAGGAGCCCAGAATATCTAGCTATGTTGGCATTTATATATTTTTCAAATCTGTATTATACATTTGAAGATGATGATTGGTTATATGATGGATATATAGAATGTAAAAAAACTCAGAGAGATTGTGGCTCACAAGATGGTACCCGAACAAGCTACCACATGGAAAATAAGGGATTGAGTTTCCTACAGAATAATTAACAGGCTACAGCTTCCACCCACACACAAACACCGTGGGCGCATAAATGCATGGGCGCTTATTTCCCTTTTTATATTTTGTATTTTTCCCCTGTACTCCAAGAACCAAAGCTGGAAGAGCTCCACATGAGCACACTTGTTCAGGATTCGTTTAATACACGATACCATCACCAAGTACAGTGACAAGGTGACTTTTGTCTCCGGCATTAACGGAAGAGCCTTATAACAGAAGCAGAAGGCCAAGGCTCAGAAGGGCCCGTAACGGGGCTGCAGACATCGCAGGAGGCCTCACACAGTCCACACACCTCTCTAATAGATGGTTTCTTCCGAAGGTAACGCTCCCCGATAACCTCATCAGCGAATGCTTGCACGACACTCTGCTTAATTACGGGGATTAAAGTATGACTTGCAAATTGATATGCTGGGAAAAAAGCGAAACTTATGCCCGAAGGGACTAAGTTATAAACAAGTTTTCTCTCTTCTTCAATCTAGTTTGTATTCTACTGCTTGTCCAGCACAGAGCCTGTCTTGGCTACTGCTGGTTTCCCAAAGCAGGCAGCCTTCTGCGCTTGCCGTTCGGCACGCGTGTCCTTCCTCCCCAGCGCCAGAAGACCTGGATCGCAGCGGCCATCGGCAGCCTCACGTGACAGGGCAGAAGCCTCAGAGACGTTTGGCCCTCCCGTCAAACCAGCACCAGGGCAGTGTTCACAGCACAGTGTTCACAGCACAAGGCAGGCAGGCCCAGAGCTCACGTGCTGCTCCAGGGGAGCCAAGGTGGTCAGTGAACATTCACAAACGAGATGACAAGTCCTTTGGGAAGCAGGCCCTGTTAGCTCTGCTGCCCGCTATCTTAGGCTGTCCAAACTTCTCCGGCTTCTCTGCTTCCACCTACATCCAACCTCATTTCTTTACTCACTCCGCTTGGCCCAATCTGCTTTAAAAATCTCAACAACACACTCTTAGGATGCTTGCAACGGCCTGGGAATGGCCTTACTCCAAAAGGGCTGGCTATATTTGCATTTATATATTTGTGACTGAAGATAATAATTTATACTATAGATATATAGACTGTAAATCAAGTTATAACCACAATCCATGTGTGCCTGTATATATCAGCAGGCATCCCTGCTTGAAGGTATTACTTACATAGAAACTGTCCATTGCAGGGTGCAACAGAAGTGGCAATAGATAAAATATGCCAAAATCTTAGTTAATTCTTAAAGTCCTAATGGGCAGAATATTGGCTCTGGAGGCCAAAGGTATTTGGGAAAGGTAGTGTAGACTGCACCACACAGGGGCAGCAACCAACCTACTCTCGCTTGGAAAATTAACACATTCCCACACTAACTAGCAGCATAACAGCAGGCAAGCAGTGGCTCTAAATGAGACACGGAAATTGTTAGCAAAAATCCCCCAGGCTCAAGTGGTGGTTTGAAGAGAGAAGAAAAAAAAACGTTAATCTTTTAGGGAATTTAGGTTATTAGGACACCTGGTTCTTTACTAGTCTCCAACTGGTAGTCAAAAGATGTGTGCTGGACTGGGAGCACTCATGAGGCATCATCACCCCGTTCACCACGCTTATTCTGTGCAACTTGACGGCCTGAAAGCGTGTGCAGGCGGAGCAGCCTGCCCTCAACACGGCCCTCGGCCTGCGGCTCTCCCTTGCGATGCTGCTGAGCAGCAGCTCCAGCCCCCTGTTCCCACCGACTCCCTGGCTCCACGTGAGCAGGGAGCCAGCTGCCCGGGGCAGTAAAATATGAAACAAAAGCCATCCTAAAGCCTTATCTACAGAGGGCAGAGGAAAGAGAAAACTAGGTAAGGTTTAAGGGAGACACGCCGTATACAGGTATTCTTATTTCAAAACAGATTATGTACAACTTGCCTTTAACATACTGTAACCTCAGCGGCCAAGGTCAGTGCAGTTGCTGTACGTGAACAAAAAAAAGGCTGAGTTTATAATCATAGTTAAGAGACAGCTTGACCTAAAGCTCCAAAGCAAAGGCCAAAAACAAAAACCAAAGTTATGTGTGTGACTCCATCTAAACACATCAGACCACCACTTATTAAAAATACAGCAATCGAAACCTTCCCAGGACTAAAAGGACTAAGTTATTCACAGCTAGCACACTCCAGAAAGGAAGAATTCCTGCAGCTGCTTTCTATTATGCCTATCCCAGTCATTTATTATTTGAAATGTTGGTCTTTCAGTTAGTATTGTCAGTTAACATGCCAGGTAAATCTTTTTCCATTACAGTCACATTTTTAACAATGGCATTTTTTTAAACAGCCAACCAAAAGCATTTTGGGGGCACCAAAACCATCAGAGCCTCTCCACTAACACCGAACAAGAGCATTTGAGTTCAACACCTCCTCCTTCTTCCCTTCCCTTTTGGGGGTCCAAACGACACCTAAATGACTGACTGGGACTAAATGGTCCACAAGTCAGAGCTGCCCTCTTCAATTCCCGATTAAAGGTATTTAAGGGAATGTAAAGGATCACCAGTCCCCAGCACCAACCACATTCTTTCATCATCAAATGCCACATTGCTGAGTGTCCAAGATGCAGGTTTCCCTCCCTGGAGGGCACACCCAGGCCTCTCTCAGAGCACTGACATTAAAGGTTTGAGGGTCTCATTATTAAGCACTCCTCAAGATGATAAAATAGCATCTCCTGCTTTTGGAACACATCAAGAAAGAGAGTTTAAGCCACAAAAGGATCCAACGTCTACTTTTAAATACGTTTTACGCTAAGTTTCATTTTAATCAGATATACTTTCTCAGGAGCTTTTAAGAGCAGCTTTATCACTAACATGTTACACACTGGATGGCTGTCCCTTTCCCCCGGCAAAAACATGATGTTTCACCCTGCAGAATTAGCAGGAATCGGAACCTCCGCAGCGCACAGCGCTGCCAACCCCTAATCAATCCCTCCAGGAAGCGGAGCTCAGAAACAGCCAGTTCAGACTCAACATCTCCAAGTCTAACCACTTCTACCCTGCACGTAACAGGGCTTGGCAGAAACAAAATCCTGTCACTGCTACAGTAAACGGCACCGACTGGAAACAAGGCTGAGAGACTAGAACTTCAGAGAAAGGTATTTTCCACTTTCAATGCATAAGGTGCTTGTTGTGTGCATAGCTCCCGATTTTTCTAAATTCTGCTTTCAGTCACAAAATAGGTACCACTGCAGCGAAACAACAGCAGCTTCTGCCAAGAGCCGGCCTGTTCCAGCTGGCTCCGCAGCGGCCAGCGCCACATTCCGCTCTCCAATGTCACCCTTAGGCCTCATGGGGACTCTACAGCAACCCTGCAGGAAACAAAGCAGCCAGCTTTGCATTAAGGAACCACCACCGAGCAGGTACAACTCTCAAGAACAAAAAAAAAAAAAAACCCATGAACAAAAAGGACAGTACGAGCTTTACTTGCTTCTGGCCTTGGTGTTCAGCACACACAGAACTGAATCAACCGACAGGCAGACAACACCGTAAACAGCTGAATGGAGGGCAAGATTTTATCAGCCCTCCCCGTTTGGTGTGTAGGTTGTCACGCAGAGCCTCAGCCTTGTGCAAGGCTCCGGCGGCGCCACACAAAACGTCTTCAGAACGGTTACCACAAGGCAAGAAACAACTCTTAAAGGGCAAAACGGCGTCTCAGAACTCTTGCCACACGAGGAAATTAAGCGCTTCGTTACTTCAACAGTCCAAGTGTAACAGGAAGCTTCATTCCCGTAAGAAGCGTGGTGAGTTTTTGAGGACAAGCTAAATATACGACATATTTTGGCAGTTTAGAAAAGCAACATTTGTTATTCCCCATGGTTAAGTATATAGCCCCTTTTTTTTACCCTTAAAGCAAGGGTTTGAGCACTTTGCTGTGCAAATAAGCTAGTGTTTCTTCACCAAATCGACAGTGGCTTTCTCTAAGCACAGTGCCTGTTCTGAGAATATTAAGTGCATATTATACATGCAAGAGCCCTCTATGAGCCTCATCCACCGCATCAGACAGCTCTTAGTGATCTATTTAAAATACACAGCCTATAAAGTTCAAGCACACTCACGGCCTTTGTTGGTTACATCAGATGAACTGAAAACCTTGCTCTGAAGATGCCGGTGATTATGGTCATTATTTTAAACAGCAACATTCCAGCAAAAAAAAAAAAAAAAAAAAAACCAAACACATTATAGGGAACGGCACAGATTGACAATTCACTTACAGCAGTAAGTTAAAAATCCACACAAAAAAAGGCACATCAGGAAGGCCCGAGTAGCATCCGATGCCACCGCATTTTTACCTTACTTCATTACTCACAGTAACTCCATGTACTTTGGGCTGTAGTTCGTACTGCAGATCGCATACAAAAAAAATAGAGTTTGACTAGTACTTTAAATAGAAAGACATCACACAATATCACGGAGTTCGTATTTTTGAAACTACAACTTTTTATATTAAAGATTAAATTGATATTCCAGTTAGTTAACAAGTAAAAACTAAAGCATTTTTACAAGAGCTACATCAAAATATGTCTTTCAAACCCCAGTATACAAAAAAAATATATACCATAGCATACAAACGGAGCCAGTTATGACCATCACCCTCATATATAGAGTCATTTACCTGTCTCAGCCCTTACAACTCCACTGGCAGGTCTCACAGACTAGTTCCTACCGAGTTTGAAACCCAAAGGCTCTGTATTAAAAGGCTAAGTACTTTGGTGTTACCAAAAAAAAGCCAATGCCCCAAATGAAGTGCTGAAAATAATATTTAGGAATTTAATCCTATTCATACCCCGGTATAAACTCTGTGTGACAACCCTGGAAGATGCTGACACCTTCTAACCAGGAGGTATGATCTGAGGGGCTTCCAAGGAGAAACTAGGGGCATTTCTTCTAAACATTGAGTGGTCAAGCTACTCGATACTGAGGAAGCTACTCTAAATAACTAATTACTTAGTAAATGCAGTGAATTTTCCTGCCCGCTGCATTAAAGAATTTCACAAATACCCAAGAGCAGCACATACACACATAGCATTTTCAAAGCCTCCAGGTGCTACGCTATCACAGTCTCTTTTCATCTGCTATTTTAAAAGAACCCACAAATTCTGGAGCAGTTAAAAGAGCAAGAAAGCATGTTATTTGCACAGAACATACCTAATTTCAAGAAGAGCTCGAGGTAGAGACTATGACTCTTCCTTCAGACTGAGGATTGGGAGTTTGAGCCTCTACTCCAGCAACAAGCAACACAGGCCTCAGCCTGGTTAAGGACCATGTAAAGTGTAACAGTAACCAAGACCAGGCCCTGGGACAGCTCTTCTAAAGCTTTTTTGGTCCAGAAAAGGTAGTAGTTTTAACTAATCCACAAATTAACAGTTTGGCAAAACATTCAATGCAGAGCCACCAAGTCAACAGTGGGAAGGGAAGAAAAGAACATTAGCACACCCCAACATCTACTGTACATTAAAATAAATGAGTGCAGATAAGCAGATATCCACATGTTTTCACTAAAGTCTCAAACAAGGTTTGGAATGAAGAGGCTAGAGAACCAAAAGCTGTGATGCAACTAAAAGCTAATCAAGGCCACCCGAGCCTAGAACCACGGCAAGTTGTGCTGATCCTATTTTATTACTTTAATTACATTTAATTCCCTGGCCAAATAAAGTTTTTCTTCTGGTTTGAGCACGCGCTGCCAAACCTCCTCACTTGCAGGGGCGTTAGAAAACTCATTTTGAGCCTCAAACCACATGCAGTGCTAACAGTCTGAACTTGTCTAGAACTGACCTGTCTTGCCCAACAGCCTGAAGCAAGAAGCTCCATAGAGAAGTTTTTGCTGTTAGTAGGTCAGGGACTTGAGAACAGTAAGTGGAAATAGGTGTGGCAGGCTGACCACAGGCTTAAAACAAAAGAAAACTGGAAAGGAACTATTCTAGTTGTATTTTAAACATGAGTTTATCTAGCTGCCTTCACAATACAACCTGACATAGGTACCTACTTCCACAAGATACAAAGCTCACATCCTTCAAAGCTGTCTTTTCTTCTCTAATATGTTGCCTTTAAATATAAATACTGTGAAGCACTGAATTTACACTTTCTAGCTGCCATATTGAGGGTTTGTAGAAGACTGTTCTAGCAGCATAACCCTGTTTCTCCCACAAGCTCCACAAACTTAACTTCTGAAAGTTAAAAGCACAGTTAAGTTACGTCTACAGTATTCTCAAGTCAACTTAGTTTCAGAAAAACCCTGAAAGAATATACAAGCTAATACGTTCTCATCTCTGATCCTGTATTCTTTCCACTAAAACTTCAAATACTCCCACACCCAACTTCAAATCAAGTTGTATCACAGTTGTATCATCACAGCTATGAGCAATTTAAAGCTTAAGTGAGACATAATTCATTGCCTAATACTCACCAAGCCTCTGAACTTGAAGAGCCACCAAAACACAGGTAGTGATGGGATTTACAGCGCGAGTTCTTCCTAAGCAGTCTGTGAGCACTCCATGTATCCTAAAGGCAGAAGTCTCCCAAAGAAGCCAAAGAATTGCTCAACTATGTGAAGTGAGATGGTAGAAACAGGACCCAACTAGGCAGTCAAGCTCAATACAATGGAGAGTTTCTTTTGCTTCTTCTTTCCTCCTTGAAAATATTAGGAAAGTGTCCCGATTGCCATCTGGACAAAACACTTCTTGGTGCCAGTCTCAATTCAGGAAAGACATTGGAAAACAAGTCTGCTAGTGTAGAGAGTTTCTGTACCCAACACAAGTCAAGGCAGCTCAACATCTGATAAAGTTACATAGCTGCTGCACTTACTACTAACCACAGCGAAATGTTCCATAGCAGGCAGCTCACGGACAGCCAAATGAGTGTGTTTCTATTTATTCATCTTTGCTTTATTCCAGCCCCGTTCGTGGTGTGGGGAAAGGCGTGCGGCTGCTCCTCAGCAAGCACAAGCGAGGCCTCCTCCTGGAGCCACAACAAAGGAACCTCCAGCTCCTTCCCAGCTCCGTGCCAGAACATCCCCCTCAGCATGGATGAAGTCGGCAGGTTTTTTTTTTTTTCCCCCTGGTTTTTGAAGGTTTTGGTCTTCTTGCTATTTTAAAATCATAAAAGCATTTCTGTTTTCATTTCTCCTATGCATTTTATAATGAGCAGAAGAATAGGCTCTCATAGCTCTCCAAGCCCAATTGCTTCCCACTGAAGAGAGCCAAACTGCAAGGAGTCTGCCCTTCCTCAAGCTAAGTCATTAATGTGTTTACCTCATTCGCCTCCTCTCTGGCCATTTCGCTAAAGAACAACCCATTTCTTTCACAGGCTCTCCTTTCCCCCATAATCCTGGCTTGGGCTTTCGAGTGAATCCGCCTCTCCTGGAAACCCAAGTAAGCCAAAACGCACACAGTATTCCAGACGCGGTCCTGCCAGGAATGCCGAGCCCACCCGTTTCCCTGTCTCTGCCAAAAATGCATTGCCCAGAACCATGAATCTCATGTCCAGCTGTATAGCTTAGTCACACTGTCATCCTTGCTCCAGGCCTTCCCCTTGCAAATTCCCAAGGGATGGGCTCACAACTCGCAGCTCTCCACACAAGGGTAGCCTGGTAACTTCGACAGTCACTGCCTTCTTGGCCACTGGGTTATTTCCATACATGATCCTACCCTCATATTACTGAAAATCAGAACTGAACTGATCCCAAGTTTATGATGCACTGAAAAGTGAAGTATAGATTCTAGAGCTATTACTGAGGTTTCCTGCATGAATTAATTTCTCCTTACTCTCCTCCCAAAGGCATGAGCCTGAAAGGTGCCCCGGTGAGGTATTTGCTGCTTACAGCCCAGGCAACGGTTCTTCGACGCTAAAAGCCCAGCAAAGTTTTTGGTAACACTGCATGTATTTATTAGCCTGCTTAATTAACAACTTCCTTGTTAGGTGTTGCTACTTAGTCCATCTGCATCTGCTTGCACTCCAATTCTAACAAATTTAAAGAGCTTTGCAAGCAAAATCAGAAGAATCCTGAATAGATTTTTAAAAATGTATATCCAAGAGAACAGTAAGATCTGGAACACCAAGTTGCCGCTGCTTTCTTTTGTATCTAATGTGCTTCACCACACTCCGCAAACCAGATCTGGTCAAGTCTACCATTCCACTTTATCTTAACTTAAAAAAGAAAAATATATATAGCATTTGCATTAAACCAAAAAAACTCAAAGCAAAACGCTTAGTTAAGCTCTACCATACTTCTTCCATAAAGGCTGCAACTGATGCCAGGTTACTCTTAGTTCTTGCTCAGCCTCCCTTCTTGACATGAAGAGAAGCACAGAACGGCTCTCGTGGCTACGAAAGAAAAGAACTACTAATTTTCCATGATCCTAGCGCTGAAAACTCCTCCATCATTCAGTTGATGACAGCCACAGACAAAGACAAGCTGAACGGCCGTGACGGTTTAAGCCATCTAAGAAATGCACTACTTTGTTTCTGTCAGAGCAAGCACTAAATATACCCTTTGGCAAAGCAAAGTCTAGAAATCAAGTAGAACAGTCTCCAACAAGACCTTCTCTCTCACAGCCACAACCTCCTCTCTTCATCAGCCAAAGCCAGGGTGGAGGGAGAAATCATTTGAGACCATCACTGGGTCCTAAGTGGACTCCAGGTAGTGCATAGGCTATTCCTAAATCACCAGGAATATGAAAGTGAAGCGTCAACAGGATTTTATAAGACTTAACTGTAATTTTAAAAGTTATATTAATGTCAGTTGAGGATCTCTGCCTTACACAGTAACCTCATGCCAAGTATGACTGCAGCCTTGGGAGCTGCTGGAAAATAGGCTTTTCCTTAGCACAACTGAGCTTCGGCACCACCTGGGAAGCCACGTGGCAGCAGAGAGCTGACCAGTTTTCTTCTCTTGTTTAGTTTGCCATGTGATGTCTCCAGACTTTAATTCCACACATTCCTCTTATTCGTATGCAAGGTGATAGGTAAAAGTCAACTAAAATCAAATTAAACTTTCCCTAAAAAATGCTGAAGTGGCAAAGTAAATTATAGTGGTAAAGACAACACTTGAAACCAGAACACCCAATAAATAAATCACCCATCTACATTGCATGCAGACATTGAAGTCTAAGACGGTTTTGAGGCAGACACCTCTATTAAGAGCATGGTACTTGCAGAGCCATGAAGTCTGAGCCGTTCTTCCCTTGTGCTAAATTCTTGTGTTGAAGTAGTAAATACGTTCCAAAAATCGAAGACAGGCACTGATTTTCTTAGCATCCACGTCTACCATGCTGCAGAAACTCTCCCCACACGCATACAGAAACTCTGTGGCTTGCAGCTATGGGACAAGAGTCCCAAATTAGAGCAATCTGTCTAAAGCACCAAACCGAAACAAACCTCTAAGATGACCTTGCCCGAAAGCCTTGAGGCTGTGGTAGGTTTCCCAGATCCCACTCTTCATATCCACTGCCTTCCAGCAATCTGTCCGACACCACCAGGCTCCTTCACGCCATGGGGAGAGCAAGCAGGAACAGTGCACCATAAAGGAAACCCTTGCCCAGGCCACACCAAACTAATCAGACGCAAATACATGAGGGACAGTGGGCTGCCCTAACCCACTCCCTGCAAAACTCTGTATGTAGCCTACCCAACAAACACGGTTCTTCATTTTTAAAATCGCCACTGCTGGGAATCTGAAAAGCTACCTAATCCGCAGGAGCGCTTGGGTTCTTCTCAGGAGCCAACAACTACCTTAAGCTCTCCCGCAGCTTAAACCTGCAACTTCTTGTTTCATCCCCACAGACAAGAGGGGATCAGCCTTTTCTTTCCAGCAATCTCCAACAGATTTACAGAACGCTATCGAAGAAATCTGTGAGCTTCCTCTAAAAGCAAACAGCCGAAACACTCTCCGCCTTTCCTCAGACCCCACTTCCTCGAAGACTCATCACTCCGCTCTGCCTGCAGGCAATTCTTCTCCAAGCGCAGCAGCCAAACCAGGCACGGCACCTCAGCGCGGCCCTAGGAGCACGAAGGGTGGCTTCGTGCATCTCGGAGGACATGCGCTTTTCCCAGTGGATACTGGGGCGTTCCCAGCACCCAGCAGGACGTTCGCTTTCCCTGAGGTAGCTGTTGACTCATGGGCAGTGCAAAACCCTTTGACTCCTGTGGAAGAAACAGGACTATATCCTGTTCCTTGGACCTTCTTTTATTGCACTTCTAATCTGATGCTGCTGCTCTTCTGCATGGCATCTGGTTTACCTTGAGCTACATCAGTTTATATGAAAAAGGAGCCCTCAGCTGCACAAAGCCAAAAAAACAAAAGCAATCCTCTACCAAATCACTCCAGGAAAATTCAGCAGGATTCCATAAAAGTACACAAACTGAAAACTGTGAGCAGATGAAGCCTGTTTACACAAGCACTTCCATTCTGCAAAGTTGATTCCATTCACCAGCAGGTCCCATTTGATGTCATCCCATGATGTCCTCCCAATAAGAGGTTTCAGTAGCATCATCTATGTATCCTTTTCTTCAAGGGACGGCCACAGGTTTAAATAATCTCCAAAGGATTTCAACTATTTAAGTAACCAAAAAAAAAAAAATACTTTTCTTAATATTAGGCCAAGATGAAACAAAAGGATTTATTATTGCATTCATCTACCTGATTGCACTGCACAAAAGGAGACACTCTTGAATTTTCAGGAGCAGCACTGAGACTTCCAAATCAGGTCGTGCAACTTGCACCATGTTACTTCAGCTCAGCTCCATCCTTCCCATCACTACCTGTGATAGTTGCATTTCTATCACAGGACACACAAAGGAACATCATCTACAAAGGAGACTAAGATGTAGTTTAGAAACCTGTCAGGCTGCTCTTATTAGTGCACTGGCTCTCTATCTTTTAGTTTCTAAAAAAGAGGGAAGAGTCCTATGTGATAGATTTCTTATTTAATGCTCAGTGATTTCTTTTCTGCACAAGCATGAAAACTAGTGAGAAGTCCGGCGAGCACATTACACACATGGAATAATTCCATATTGTGGAATTACTGCCCAACTCGCTGCGTGCCTAGGTATGAATGGATTCCGTATCCCTACGGAGAGGATGAGAACTCCAAGGCAATAGAAGAG
>JAVCKT010012259.1:4657-15442 GCA_032273925.1 Rhynchotus rufescens | reverse complement strand
AATAAGTTATTAGTGTGAATTATTCATCTCATTATTGCATTATGATATTTTAATTAATTTGCAGCCCAGTTTGGGTGTAGAATATAGTTCATCCCTACTTTATGGATAGGGTAAAACTAAAAACTGAGCAAAATCCTAATCTCAAAGCTGATGTCTGCGTATTGCATATTTGGTCATGGAAATAAACTATTTAAGAGATACAGAAAATTATATAAATACTCAAGTGTATGCTACTGATAAGAGCAGAATAAAAGTGTATACGTTTTGCCTGGTCCTAGTAACAAGAATTACTCTCAGTGGTACTTATGTACGTCTACCTAGTCATTATTTATCTATGAGTATCTATTTGCAAATGACATATTTTCCAACAGTATTAAACAGAATCTCATATGCTTTTTCTATCAAGTCACAAGTAAACTGTGCCTCTATTTTTCTTTTTCTAAATGACACATTGCCACTTTTGAGAGACCTATCCTTTTTCATAAGCCTTATGAAAACAAGCTTCTTGTCATGTAGTTTCATTAAGAAAACAATGACAAAATAGATCAAAACTGTAATTTGTGAGCTTTTACTGTAGAATTTCAAACCACTTTGAAATTCTTGAAGTGACTTTGAAGGAATGGGATATGGTCTCTTGTTTATTCACCACTGGTTGTATAGTAAGAAGAACTGTTCAAAGAGAGACATTGACTTTGGCTCTAACTCATTTCACCCTCATTATGTAATGCTCTTAGGAGGCAACTCACATTTTGATATTTAAGCAGTGAGCATTCTTGGCATTATTTATTGAAATAATGCAAAACCTTGTGGGAAACATCATAGACTGACCTGCAAGCAGTGACTGGCTGCCATGTGGCTTACTTCCACATTCACTGAAACATAGCAGTTTCAGTAGGTGTTCACAGGCTCGTAAACTGGAAATGGAGTGATATTCCCCATCAAGGTCTATGCTTTTGAAACACTGTGCTGTAACTCCATAGCATTCTGCCTTACTTGGCTGTTTCTTCTTTTGTAAAGGAGACTTTTTGTAAAGGAGACTTTTGTAAAGGAGACTGTGTTTGTAAATTTGGTCTCAAAGAGCCGTGTTGCTGAAGCTCTGAATTTTATGCTAGTTCTGATATTTTTTTAATTTAGATTATTACTGCCATGTTTTGCTTTTACCACTAGTTTTAAGAAATTATACAGCCAGATACCTCGTTTATTATAAGAAGTATATTATAAGAACCAAAACATAGTCAGAATTTGGGGACTGAGTAGGACTGATAGGAAAGATGCATGAGGGTTTCCTCCTTGAGTCTCCTTGCAGGGAGATACCAGCCCTCCTGGGCTTGTGGATAAGATATGAAACCCCACAAAGATCAGCAGGAGTTAGGGCCACCTGCGCAGAGGTCTTCAGCTTCTCCTGGAGCACAAGAGTTGTGTCCTATGGAGTTATAAAGTCCGAACTCACAGCAGTTCTGAGGAGCTCTTTCCCTCTGGACATGAGTTTGATGATGATATTAAATGTATTTTGCAGGACTCCCCTCCTGCCTTCTCCCTCCTTTATGACAAGGAAAGCCTGAAAGTCCCTTTTCTCAGCAGAAAGAAGTTCTTTTTGTAGTAAGAAAGGGGACCCCCAAGGTCAATCTGGCCATGAATTACTTTCCTAGTAGAATTTGGACTCTGTAATAATCCTGTAGGTTGCTGACATGCTTCTTATTCCATATTGATGCATACAACAGTACATTATTGCTGTTCAATCATACCTCTCTCTTTTGTTGAAATGCTGTTGTAAAAGAAATGTAATTGCTACATTAGGATTTTCCCTTGGATATACTTTAACCTAAAAAATTTGAAGGGAGATCGTTTTCTAGGTGTTTTCTTCTGACTCAGAGGCTCCAAGTCTAACACAAGGCTGCTCTGGGAGTTTTAAAAAAATGCACTACAATATTTGATTCCCCTAGATGTCAGACATCATCCTGCTGGTCTTTTGTGCAGACAATTTCCATAGATTACAATGACATATTTTTTTTCTGAAAGACAGTTGTAGACTATTGGCTCTTAAAATACAAATACCTCATTAATGTGTTTTAAAGGGAAAATCTTAGAAAGGTGTATACCAAATAATTAACTTGTTTGATCAGAAAACCATTTTTTTAGTATTATTTTTAATACCTCTGGCAATTAGAAGTATTGAAGTGGACTCTGTAGCAATCTCTCTGTAGGGATTTCATTGATGTTGAAAGTCATATTTCTGTGCCCATGATATTCTCTGTGAGGGAATTTTAGACATTGAAGTTATGATCTAATGGAGTTCTGGCAAATTTCACAATGCGCTTGCCCTGAGATTTCTACTCTAGTTATTTGTGACCACCTAGGTACAAAGGGTCTGTATATAATTCAAGGTATGATTGAATAGAATGAAAGCTCCTGTGAATTTACTAGAAACCTATAATGAGGGTTAAATGTATTTTTTTTATCAATATGTATTGCTCCCTATACCAAGACTGTGTGACATTTCATCTAAGTAACCATTCCCTTATATTTCAGCTTTAGTGTGAAGAATTATTTACCAGTCTTTATTGCTGAATGTTACGCTGTGGTTTTCATTTTCCTCTTGCTGATTATATTATTTTTCATTTCTTTTGTTTCCCTTGTTCATTCGTATAGGCCTGTTACCGTTTGAGAAATAAAACGTTGGTTCTGTTCAAGGATATAAGGCCTAGCTTATTCACTGTGCATCTTTCTTGTATCAAGGCTTCAGATTCTTTCTGAATCCATGGGCAAAAAATTGAAACTCATTTATAATCATGTCAGTACCAAGCAATTTGTTTTAAACAAACCAAGGTTTTCCAGTACCTCATCAAAGCTTAAAAGTTTGAAGAAAGCCATAAATAATACTATCCCATCGTGTAGTTTAAAGGATACTTTAGCATCTAAAGAGCAGTTCTGTATTTTTTGTCCAGTGGTACTGTTTATGAAAATTCATTTAACTACCTGCTGGGCTTTTTTTTCACTTGTTCAAATAACCATCAGTTCTCAATTCATTTAGAACTAACTTTTTTTTTTTTAAAATGGTTAACTTAGTAACTTGATATACTTCAAGCTTTTTCTTTACATTTTGCCATTCCATTTTCTTCTCATGATGTTTTCCTAAGTATATTCTTGTATAATTCTCATTCATGCCCAGAGTATAACACAGACTAACTTCAAATAAGTTGCCTGATACCTATTCATTTATCTTCCTTCTCTGTTTTCTAATTATGAATTCTTAAATGTCTGTCTGACTATTCATAGGACTTGGGCAGTTCAAAATAGAACTTTTAAGAAAAATAAGAAAATATTTTGTTTCACTTAGTGGTCAGAAGTGGAGATTATTATTTGTTTGAGACGGATAGTGAAGAGGAAGAGGAAGAGGAAAAAAAAGAAGAGGAAGAGCCTCGTAAAAAATCTGCATTCCAGGTACTTTATAGTAATTTGCTGGGTAGCTGATTCATTTTACTTGAAATAAAATTTAGGCTTCTCACATTATCTCACTAATACAAATGTTAAAGCAACCAGTACATCTTATGTAGCTGAAAGATGTACATGAATAGGATGTACAGGATATTTTCTTTCAAATTTAAAATGCAAGTTTGCCTGGTTTAGGCATAACCAAATTCCTGCATTGCAAGAACTATACTAAAAACATATCTTCATTCATTTGTACCTGAAGAGTACAAAAATACAAAGATAAAGCACAGAATTTGAGCTTCATTTTCCAATGAGCTTTATTTTGAAAAAAATAAACTAAAATAAAATAAAAACATGAGTGAGGAAGTTGCCTTGTCTTTGACATTGCTCTAGATTGTTTGGACAGTTTTCTAGTTGTGAAGATATGCTATGAGTCTTTGAAGAAAGAGTACATATTCATATCAATGAGTTATAAAGACCCTAGTATTAATATTACACAAGGAGATGCCATTATTTTTTCTCATTGCTTTTCCAGGTTAATGTTAATTAATGTCTGCATTTTTAAATAATGAACCTCGCTGAAATAAGAGGATATATGTTATATTAAAAGGTGCATGAAGTCAGTGCTTTCATAATTAGTTCATTCGTTCACTTAGTTCATTCCTAGTAAATGTAATACATTTCATACTCACATATGTAGGTTTGCTTTAATTTTTAGAAGGTTAAAGTTTTAGTTGTTGAAAGATTTTCAAAAGTACCGCAAAACTTTTGAGGTCCCCTGAAGCCTCAAGAAAGCTCATTCCAGTAGCATATTCCCATCCAGATGTAAGCTCATGTCTCTGCAGAACTGATGCATTACTAAAGCAGTAGCTCAAGCACGAGTGATTGTCTGCCTTCATGTTCTGTTCCTCATGCCCATAGCTTTCAAGCAAAGCTTCCCAGATCACATCACGGAATAACAAGAATAAATATTTCATTTTATTTAAGTGATGAATAGAATGTGCCATCAGTTTATATGCTTAAATTACATTTGCAAGTTTTCGGTACTTTATAAAACTGACTGAATGGTAGAGACATGGAAAGATTCTTTTCTTACCTTAAAAAAGAGAAAACCAAATCCAAATGGAATGTAATGTTAAAAGAAAAAAAAATTTTCTAACATTTACACTAATTTGTATACATTTTGCATTTAACTCATTTTGCGTAATAATAGAAACTTACAAATTTCTAGATCTTCTTTCTGCTTTTTATTCAGGTGTAGAGGAAAGATATTCCTCTTCATACCAATTTTTTGATTTTTTGAAGAATTGATGCCAATATTTTGTTAAGATTTATTGGTGTCAAGCATAGAGATTTTTAAGTCTTGAGTCTTGTTTTCTAAACAAGACTGAAGGTCAGAAGCTATCTTAACTTTTTTTTTTTTTAATTATTAAAAAAAGAAAATTTCAGGACAGGAGCCCTGTCCAGAAATCTTTTATCCGAGGGTGAAAGATCTGAGCTCTGGCCAGAGGCTTTGTGTTGGTGGCCAGTTCTGCATGTGCAAAATGTTGTTGGATGACTTTATGTGGGAAAGGAGCTGATGAGAGCAGAAATTTACTTTTATTTATAAAGAGTTCATTCATCATGTGGTCATTATACTTTATATACCTTCCATCACTGTGCACTCAGACTTAATAAAAATAGTGGGAAAGTGAAGCCATTTGTTGTAAAGCCTGTTAAGGAATTATTTCTAATTGCTGATTTTTCTTTTAGTGTAAGTTGTCTGTATTAGTCACCTCAGGAGATCACTGTAATGTCCTTATTTGAATTACTAGCCTAAGGGTTTACATTTATTGAGCTGGAGATAATGTATTCTCTAATGATTAGATTGTATTTATTAGATAATGGAGGCAGTTAAGAATCATCTCTTTGAAATGTTACCACAGACATCATGCATGATCCTTTTTCATATTGCAGTCAATTAATGTTAATTCTTTCATGCAGCAGATACTTTTTTATTAATATTTTCATGCTTTCTACTAATCTCTCTTGCTTTGTCCTTCTTTATAGAGAGCTATTGGGAAATTTGCTTCAGCCATTTTAGCCTTGCCAAAGTCTATCATTAAACTGCCCAAAACTATTCTTCAGTATTTAATCAGAGCAGCAAAGGTATTTGCCATTTTGCAAGTGCTCAGTATGTGACCCATCCCATAGATCCTGATATAAAGCATACCTCTGTCCTTGTCTGCATTTTCCTCTTACATGAATGACATAAAAAATAATGACAAATGAAGCTTCCTTCCTAGTAAATATAATGCAATTCATATTTTTGGAGTGGCAAAGACACAAAAAAGTCATCCGTCTTCTCTCAAGAACAGCCCTAGAGTGAAAATGCAGACCCAAATTTTCTTCTGATATTTCTGTACAAGATGACCACTTCAAGTTGCATGTATCTTATGGGCACCATGGTAATTACTCTCAGAAAGCTGGTAAAATATTTGAATAACTTAGTAAAACACCCTTTTCCTTCCAACATGCCTTTTTTTCTAGCCCTCCACGTCTTCAGCCTTCATCGTTGTTAGAAATATTTGTACATCTTCAACATTTTATTTTGTCTTACTCAGAAACATTTAGATGGGTATCTTTGAGCTGAGTTTATGAATTTGCACTCCATATATGTGACATAATATTCATCCGTATTATATCATGTACAATACCACGTAACATGCTGTTTATCAATATTATAGCCTGGATGCACCAACTCCAAAACCAAACAGATACTGAATGTTAAAATTTGTCCAGTGTTAAATATCTAAAGTAATACATACATAAGCAACCAGGCAGTATTTAAATTTTCCCCTAACTTAATGTAAATAGAGTTATACTAAATTTAATAATCAGATGCCCTTTTCTCATTCTAAACTTTCTAGCCTCTTCCATATCTACCTTTTATCTCTAATGTCTTTATTCACACTGTGACTGTGGCTAGCACACAGCTGCTCAGTGGCAGGTGCTGACAGTATCTGACTTTTGGCAAGAAACATGGTATTAGTTCAGTTAACCATTACTATTCCCTGAGATCACTTGAATCAGCAAATATCTTTGAAAAAGCAAAGAGAAACCAGTGCTTCTAATCTGACACATTTTTTTGTCAGGTAGTGCTTGTTTTAGACAACAAATGCCTGTCCTTGAGAGATTTGAAAGATCTTATCAATGGTGGCAAAATAATTCGTCTCCAGTATCACTTTCTGACACAAATAAGAACTGTTTTTCCCTTATTAAATTCCATAGAAGTCAGTTTGACAGTTTAAAAAGATATATACCTTTACTGTTCCAAAGCAATTTATGTAAGCAAATTTAAAAAATAAAAATAGGACAAATAAAAATCTACTGTTTTGTCCTGTAGGGGACAATGCCAGCTTTGCTGAGATACAGATGTGATTCTGCCATTGTGTGCATGTCTGTCTTGTGAATTAAGAGCTATTTTATTCGTGTGCTTTATTTTTTTACCATTGTGCATGAATTTATGTATTCCCCTCCCCAGTTTCTCTTAACAGCATGTTGGTTAGAAAGAGAAAACAATGCAATGCCAATTATAAAATACTTAATTTCTGAATGAAGAGCATAAAAGGAACAAAAGCATATATTTTGTTTCAAATTGTCTTGGAGAAAAATCAGTTATTTCAGTTTCTGTTGCTCACAATTTATGTTGTATAAGAAAAAAAAGATATAGAAGTATTATTGCTTTTCTCTGCAACCTTTCCTCACAACTTGAGCAAAGCTATTCAAGCAGTAGCTCTGTGTTAGTAATACTTTTCACTGTTCTGTCATTTATAAATATTTTAGACCAGTTCCTTGCTTAAGGTAGTCATACAGTTCAACACACTGATCTGAGCGAGTGCTATGAGCAGGATTTAGACCAATTAAATTTCCTTCATATAAGTAAGTATTACTGTCTTTATTTCACAAATGGAAAAGAGTAGCAAACAGTTAGTGAAAGATTTATCTGAATCAACAGAGCAAACTTGTCAAAATCAGGATGAAATCTGAGGAGTTCTTGGCTGCCAGGTATGGGGCTGTGCATAGACTGGCAAATCTGTAAATGTGCCACTGAGATCTGCAAGGAGGAGAAAAAAATCACCCAAAGCATAAGAAGTCTGCAAAAACAAATACCTGCACTGGGATATTACCACATCTTATGATGTTTTAGTTAGTTGATTACAATACTTTCTCTTAAAGTTGCCATTACTCTGCAACTGGCCGGTAAAATGATAAAGCAGAAATATAAATTAAATGTAGATTCAGGTGAAGCAGCATATATGTACAACAGGGTATTAATTCCCAAAGTTCACAGTACGAATTTTTGTGGGTTCTAATGAAACTTGCTTCACCCACAAGTGTTTTCACATTTGGTTTTATGCTAGCAAAAATAGCATATGAAAACTCAGATCTACAGAGGAGGTGTTTGATTTGGAAATCAAAATATTTACTTTCCCCTGCAGATCTGAATGTGTTTACTCAAGCTATATAGTCCTGTTTGTGGTTTATTTTATGACTTACTCTCAAAACATGAAAATCCTTGAAATAAATGAATTTGTTCCTTCCAGTTTGTTTATCAGGCCTGGATTACAGATCCTAAAACTGCACTGCGACAGAGGCGTAAAGAGAAGAAAAGGTTTGGAAAAGAGGAGAAGAGAAAGAGAAAAGGATCTGGGGATGGTATGTGCACTTAGACATTTATAAAAATGTACACACACAATCAGCTGGTTGCCTGTTGTTCCTGCTAGCGAAAGCTGAGCATCAGAGAGAAAAAACTGTCAGCTTTACTCGGCAGCTGGAAAAGAACTTTCTGCTGAAATGACTGTTTGCCCATCTTTAGCAGTTATTTAATGCAGAAATGAGTTTACCTTTGATTCTTGCTCCCTTCACCAGCCTGTGACAAAGCCAGTCATAGCTGTGTGCTTTCATGCTACCCAACACAGGAGAAATGAAAGAGGGAAAAGAGATCTGTGGTTCCATGGAGTAGCCAGATTTATGCCTGGAGCTTTTGGCAAATCATGTTTGACATGCTCAACATGTCCTTGAAAACATCAGCTATAGGAAAACATTCACCAAAGAGTGGCAATTACAAGAGAAAGCCATAACCCTGCACAGCCAATGGAATGGTGCTCAATGGCATTTCCCCAGAATAAGTAAGTGTAACCTCAGGTGTTTGGTTTGAGTCAGGCAGAGCAAGGACCAAGGCCTTTCACTTCCTCACCTCATAAAAAAGAATGTCTTACCCTTTGGGTCTTCTGGAGTTGCTGAAATTCTCTCATTTTGGTGATGAATTCATGCATATTCCCAGAGAAAGTTTTGAATTTGACAGACTTATATTTCTGTTGAAAAATGGTTTCACTGGGAAGTTCCTGAGGAGCTATATTTCAAGTGAAGCTGTAATAAAAAATCGGTGAAATATTCACATAATATTTCTTTTTGCCACATTTCATGTATTGTTCCCCAAAAAAGTTTGAGTTGGCACATGGAGGAGAGTATCAAAGAATCATGGAAAGGTTGAGTTTGTAAGGGACCTCAGTAGGTCATCTGGTCCAATCCTCCTGCTTAAATAGAGTCTACCTGGAGCACACTACCCTGGATTATGTACAGACAGGCTTTGAATTTCTCCAGAGAAGGAGACTCCACCACCTCCCTCAGCAACTTGCACCAGTGCTGACAGTTCCCAGTTAAGAATATTTTCTTCATATTTGGACAGAACTTCCCTGTGTTTCTGTTTCTGCCCATTGCTTCTCATCTGATCACTGAGCACCTCTGAAATGAGTCTGGCCCCATCATCTTGACAGCCTCTCTTCAGATATCCACCTCACTGTCTGCTCATCTATCCTCCATATCAAGAAATATTTTTCAGCTTGCATGCTGTGCTCCTCAGTGAGGTACCCAACTGCCATGGTAAATAACTGGAGAGGAATGATCGTTCATGGACATTGTCTACCTTTGTTGATAGGGTTGCCCCATCAGTTAGGTCCTTTAAAATGGAAACCTGCTTTCCAGTATGGCGGTAGGTGAGGAACCAAACACTTAAAAACTATGGTGTTTTTGAGCTAGATTGGGATTGATGCCTGCATTTGTGTGGATGTAACTTGTACTGCTTCACTTATTGTTTGCAATAGCTGCTGCCGATGCAGACTGTGAAGACAGTGAAGAGGAACCCGTCAAGAAGAAATCTGATGGACCAGGTATACAGGCAGAACGAAAGTTACCCTGCTGTTCTGGTGCACTTGAGACTGGTGAAGTAAACAGGACTATTGCAAACATCTGCAGACTCAAATGCAATCACCTGATATAAATTTTATTAATCTAATAACATATACCTAAGCTTAGCTTCCAGTCCACACACCTGGTAGTCCGGTGACATTCTAGACATTCCTGCTACGTTTCTCCACTGATTTTGATGGTGTGGAATTTTAGAATTAGCACAGAGACTTCGCATTTTTTCAGTGCCTTGTGTCAAGCTTAAGATGATACTTTTGTCCAGTACTGGCCACTTCAACAAAGGGGCAAATAGCTCCTCTAAAAATGACATTTTATAAAACTTACCCATTCTTATTCATAATCAGACTGAAGGATATTCTAAACATAAGAAGTTTCAGCAGATTGAAGCATTATGACCTGTTTTCTAGCAAAACCAACTGTTCTAAATAGAGGTGCCATGGATCCTCACTTCCACAGCACACTTGGACCTTTCTTTCTTGCCGGAGCAAAATGAGAAGACAGTCTTCTTAAATTAGTCTTGGTCAGGCCATACCTTGAGTGAGACCTCATCTACAAAAGCTGTTTTCCTACTCTATTTAAAATCAGATCCCACAACATGAATTCTACTTAGAATTGAGTGAGCCACAAGGCAAAGAGATTACAAAAAAGGTGAGAGATGTCATTACGTTCTCACAAGACCACCATTCTCAAAGAAATCAGTTACATTATTACTGGTCTTGTTGGTTGAATTTTTTGAACATTTTTATACATTACTTCCTTGTGAGGTAGACACCTCTGTTCAAACATTAAAATGAATCACTCAAACGTCATTAAGGAAATAGGATTGGTGCTGCCCAGGAAATAAGATCAGTGCTGTACAGGATCGGTGCTGTAAAGAAAGGCAGATTATAATTAATTTAGGTTGCAACTAGTCACTTTAACATGCTTGTTGTTTTAGTTGAAATGCCCACACCTGGGTAAAATTCAATTAAAAAGATGGTTGGAAAATTTAGACAGTAATTGTTATGAAGCATTAGTAGCATTAGTAACCTTGGATCAAGTCCTGTCTCACACTCTCAGGTAGAGAAGCAGCTTTTCTTTCTCAGCATTTGAAGTTGCTTTTTA
>JAVCKT010012255.1:7429-21759 GCA_032273925.1 Rhynchotus rufescens | reverse complement strand
CATGATATATACTTACCTTTAAGTTACTTGAGCCTTATTTTGAAAAATATTGTGCCTCAAAGGATATCGTCACAATTGCTGTGATTTTACAAAAATCATGCCTTATAAGATGGACTTCTAAAAGATACCTTTTATTTCCAGACTTGGCCGCAGACTGTGTTTTCTGGAATATTGAAATTGAAGTCCCATCAAAAAAAGATGCAGTCCTTTGCATAATTTTTTAAATGATGAAATAAATGGCCTTACTTTTCTTCTGGTGATTTGGCTTCCTCTGGTGCTGACATTGCTGAGTTTTGCTGTATGTTAAACTAAGGCCTTGCTCCTCTGCAGTCAATACGGTATTCTAATAATACAGTATAGCTATTGGTTATTGCAGTTGAATGAATCAAGGAGAATTTTATCTTTAGTTTTATGTTGATCTGTGATTTTTATTTTGGGAGCATATGTGCTGTTAGAGCTTTATTAATAGGCTTACCACTTCATTTCTAAAACCATGCAATAGACTAGAGTTGTTATTTATAGGATTTATTTATTTTTCATGCCTGTCTGTGTAGCCTATTAAAAATTAGTACAGCTAAGACGGTACTTTCCAAATATGTTATTTTTAGATGTAGCGTGCCTCCAGAATCTAAAGAAATAAATTACGGGATCTGTGGTACAATTAGTGTCTTTCATCTCTTCTTTAACTTCTGTTTTCAATTGGAAAGCATGCAAATCTTTGACCATTTTTAAACTTTCATAAAAGTATTTCTGGCATGCTGTTAATTTTCTGTTCCCTCTTTGCAAAGTCTTTTGAATGTTCTGAGTAGTTAGACTTTTCCTGAAGCTACTGTGTGCACTTAGTGGTTCTGAGCATGGGGAAGGAACCGAATGCCATTAGTGTAATTCCTTGGATCCTCCCTTCACTTTTTGATTACTAATATTTATGTTTCCAGGTGTAATGAGAAAACCGATTCTCTTTTCTTATCAAAGTTATGACCACAGATAGGGATAGATGAGGATTGAATTTTGTCTCCAAAGAGACAAATAACAGAAAGAGACTGCAAGAAAGTGACATCAAACCTGGTGCAACTTCACAAAGCTCAGTCATTGAAGTCCAGACATGCGGAATTACTTGTGGGTTGAAATGTGAAAACTTAGAGAAATGCTTTTCAGGGTCAGAATGAAAAAGCTACACTTGATTTTGACAAATTTATATTATTTTGATTTCAGGACAGGTAGTCTGTCTCAGCAAAACAAAACACACAACACTGGCAACAGATAATGATATGTTTTCCTTTTGGCAAGGATTTTCTTCTAAGATACGTATAGGGAAAGAGTAATATAATCTTAAGAAGCAGAAAGACAGTGGTATAACCAATCTATCTAGAAATAAGGATCAGATATAACGTATGCCAATATCTGAACTGCAGTTTTGAATGACTTCAGTTGTCAGTGAAGAATATATATATATATATATATATATATTTCAGTTCATTGGGTGTTTGACATCCAATTGCTAAGAATGTCTCCTTTAGGGAAAATTATAAATGGTCTAGAATTGTAGAAAGAGTCTGGATTTGAAGATCATTTAGTTCAACCTTCTACTGAAAACAGGGTCTCAGATTAGATCATTCAAGCCCTGTCAATGGAGTCTTAAATAGCCCCAGCAAGAAAGACTCTCTGGGCAACCTATTCCACTTTAATTTTTCTCACAGTGAATTTCCTTTGGAGCAACTCGTACCTATTGCCTTTTGTCCTGGCACTGTGCATTCTTCTGAAGAGAGTATATATCTTCTTTATAACTACTTTTTACATATTGAAAGTCTGTGATGAGGTTTCCTCTGAACGTTCTCTTCTCTCAACTGAACAAACCCAGTTGATTCAAAGTATCTTCATATGACAAGTTCTCCTACCATCTAATCATCTTCTGGTAGACTCTCTTCAGTTTTTCCCTGTCCGCCAGTGATATCTACCACTGGTTTATCTCCCTTAGCATTTTTGGAAATCAATCATACCTTAAGCTTTAAGAAAAAAATCCACATTTGGAAGTAGATGCTTATTTGAAGATTTTGTAGACCCTTTCTTACCATTTTTATCATGCCTTTTGCTCTCATTTAAAAAAATTTTTCAGCCAAAATTGTTTTCAGTAAATCTGAAGCTTTTGATTATTCTTGGCAGTGTTTGGGTGCGATCAGAGATATTGAGTTAAAAGTCTTCTGTTAAGACAAGGAATCCTTCATAAATCTTCTAGTTCTAGGATCTAATTCTTTTTTGAACTAGACATGACTTTCAGGATAAAGAAATTTAAAAAAAATCTTTATTTGAAAATGTTAAATATGAAAATAAATATGAAAATATTCCACATAAATATGAAGATATTTTGGCTTTTTCCCCATGAGTATTGAATGCTAATGTTAAAATTTTGCCCTTTTTTTTTCTAGAAGGAATTTCTCTAGCCTATTCATCATTGGACCTTTGGAACTTGCTTTTTATGCAATAAACTGGCCTACTCAATACATTTCTTTTGAAATTAGAGTATTACTAGACTATCATCAGTTTGTTTGATAAGCTTTTCCTCAATTAAAAAAGGAGTTCCCTATTTTTGTACTAGCTAAACCTCTGTGAAAGTAAGGACTTTCACAGTTCTTTGAGTCTTTATCTGTATTTCACCAGCATCTTTCCTGCAATATGGATGTTAGCATTAGGAGAAGATTCCAGTAGCAATTGCAGCTGTCTCATATGTTTTTCAGTCTTGGTTTATAGGAAAGTAACTGCTTATGCATCCTTTTCCATTGATGGTTTTAATCCTAGGCTAGACACAAGGTCTAAAATCTCTGACTCTTCCCCTTGTATGCATGTCAGTTGAATTTCTGTCTACTCCTGGTAGCCTTGTGGTTAGAAGTCCTACAAACGAGAACATGGTTCTAGACATGGTTTTAGGGCATTTGGCCCAGAAGAACTCAGGGATTTAAAATGACTTTCAGGTATTGCTGGACTAAAAAGTATTTCCCTGCTGTAAATACATACTCTGTTTTGCCCCAAGCCAGGGCATGTGCTATTCAAATGCTTGTGCTTTTCCTGCCTTACTATCATCATCCCAACCATTCTGATCTCATCAAGGGCTGATACTGTGGTCACTGTGGTCAGTTTGTTCTTAATTTGTTAAAAATAAACTAAACCAAGTATTTATATTTTATGAGCTTCCATTTTTCCCCTGTATATAATATATGATGGTGGTGGGAATATTTTTGGTTTTGTCCTTTAAAAATGTTGTTTTTCCTCTCTCAACAGGCAGATGTATTCCTTATGTAATCTTTTTTGCTTCCTAGCCATGGCTCGAATTCTGGCTAGATAGCTCCAAATTGTCATTCATGTTTTTCTTTATGTTATAGTTCCTTGTTTTTTTTCTGGATGTTTTTGATTGTTCCTCAAAGGAGTGTAAAGGTCTGTTTTAAAGCCACAAAATTTTAACTATGACAGCATGCAATTTTTTTTTTTGAGAGGGAGTTTTGCATGCTGTTTGAAACTGCATATAGGAATAGCCATCATGTTGTAATAATGTTTACATAATTATTCTTTAACTGTTGCTTCTTTGATTATCTCTATTCTATTAGTCTGCCTGTAAGATAATAGTCTGTCTTCCTGTTGAAAAACATATGCTAAATGAAAATTCTGTCAATTGCCAGAATGTTTAATTTGAAAATTCCAAGACTATGTATTCCAGATCTTGAGTGGTGAACACCAGCTAGACACAGGTCTCTAATCTTCCATTGCTTTTATCATCTGTGCTAATGACAACTGAAGAGGAGGCTCTTTCTCATGTTATTTGTTGGTGTGTGTACCCTAGCTAGAACTCTAGATGATGCCTTGTTTGACTGCTGGTTCATGGGTTTTCCAATAATTCGTTTCCAAATTCATTTTTCAAACCATATGGATATTCTTAAAATTTAGGTAGATAATTCTGATAGAATAGTGCAAGTGGTCTTTTTGTCTACTTCCAAGGCTGCTGTCAGGATGGCTGGATGTCAGGATCATGGCTGAATGATAAGGAGTTTCAAGCCCCGAGAGAGCTGGTAGCAGGTGGCTCATGCTGAACCAGTATGTGCTGCTTGACTGTTTGCCAAAGCTTACTGCTGCTTACCGAATTCCCCTTGCTTCCCTTGATCTGTGATTCATAATTTCATGATTTTTTTAGAGGAAGTTTCATAAAATGAAATATATCTTCTGAATGCTTAACATGTGTTTACAATCCCTATCTCAATGAAAACTGTAAAATAGCCTATTTGTAAATCACTAATATTTACATAACATCTGTTTAGTATTTTTTAGAGTTAATAGTACTTCTTAAACTTTTATATCTCATCAGATCCTAGAAGGAAGGCATCGTTGACAGGATCATATAGTGGGATGGATTTTCAGAGACAGGCAACTCCAATAAGAAAATTGAAATTTAGATACTCTAATCAGCATGCAGCATATTGGCATATGTATTTGTGCAACACATTGTGTAAGTTTTGTATTTGTTTCTTCCCCCTGCTTTGCTCTTCTCAAAGAGAGGAGTTCTGCAGTATGAGGCTGTTTACCAGTCTGCTTTATTCTCTGGGTACTCAGAACTCCTCTCCCTGATCAAGGTGATCATTAATGTCTTTGAAAAGCCATGAGAATATCATGATGAAAAAGGGCAGCTTCTCTGATTCGTCATCTTGCATTTCTGCACTCAAAAAATTGTAGTTCTCTGTTCATTGTCCTTCTCTTCTGTTTTTATTTTAACTCTTTATCTTTCCAAAGAGCAAAGCATGCAAAATCAAAAAAATGTGCTATGCAAAATCCAAATCAATACATTGCTCAGTGGTTAAGTTAGTGCTCCAGAAGACAAGAGATGACGGAAGTCAAATGATAACAGGAGATCAATAAAGCACCGTAAACACTGGTGCTTTCCCATAAAGGCCAGAAGAGTCGTACAAATGAATAGTTATGTGAACTGGGCTTTAACATTCATTACATAGTGTCTCTGTGGTTTAGAAACCGTTATGCTCTCTGACCCCAGTGGTGTTGGGTGACAGGAACATTGCAAAGGAACGTCCCATAGTGATGGTGAGAGCACGGGGTGCTCTGGCTGCTTGTGCTGCCGGCACGGTGTACCTGGCTGCGCAGACTGTGCAGAGCTGTCATACAAACACTGAGACCTGAAGCTATGAGCTGGGGTGGTCAAGGTTAAAATGCCTTATTTCCATAGTGAGGTTCAGTGGCTGATGCAGAAAACAGAACAGGAGGACTCTAGATTTTACTCTGAATTTCATATGGTTTAAATTTACCTTTTTTTAACATAAATTTACCATTTTCTTACGGTATAAATTTATTTTTAAAACAGAAGCTCAAAAATGTGAGCACAAACAAAGATACTGTCTCCTTTAACACTGGGAATTTCAAAAAGGATCATGAAGTACCGAGGAATGCAACTGCAAGTTGTCAGGAGCTCTAATGAAGTTATGGTCTGAAATTAAATAGCTACAGAAATAAATTTGTCGGAAATTGTGATTAAGATTGAGGGAACAAAAATGTCAATTTTATGAACCCAAAGAGAAGAAAAAGGCTTCCTTGGGAAGGGAGGAGAGACTCATGTTCTTGTGATTATGTCAGTTTGATTAGGAAATACTGCTTAACATATGATACTAAAAGCAGACAGGGTGAAAATTGCCACCTAGGTTTGGCTCTGCCCTCACCTCTGCAATTGCAGCACGTTGTCCTATCTTCTTGTTTGAAACTCTGCACCGGGACAAACCTGCCTGGGATTCTGCAGGTTTCAGAATGTTTCTTCCAATTGAGGCCCCAAATCATCTTGCAAGTGAATTCCCCCAGTACCTTTCCTGCACCCCTCCTGCCTGCCTGTGTCCTCCCAGGTTTTGTTTGTCTGCCTGCCCAAGAGCAGCAAATGCAAGGTGAAGATTTCTGTGTCCTGGCTGCCTTCCAGGCTGGGTAATTCCATTCAGCTGCCTTAACACATCTGTCATTTTTGTTGCCTGGAGGGGCTTCCCTCTCTGTCCCAATACTTTTGTGTAATGTTCGGGATTGAATGCATAGATAAGTGTGTTTTGGTGGTAAATGAAATGATCCATATGTTCCTTCTCTTGTTTGTAACTGCTCTTCAGTCTGATAAGACTTATCTTTGTAAGACCTCCTCAGTAATAGTTCATTATGTCTAATCACTTTCACACTTCTTCCTTTTCAACTTGGCTTGAAACGTTAAAGAAACGAATTGTGAGAAAGGAGAAGAAGTAGGGAGAGAAAATCCAAAATGTTTGTCAGCTCAAAATATGCTTTAATAATAGAGACTTTGCCAGGTCTCTAATAAACTGACTGAGCAAATGCGTAACAACTCTTGGAATTTATTTATTTGTTTTCTGCAAAGATATAATAGTCTTGCATTAATCCAGTATTTTTAGTGAATAACAAGAGATGTGGGAGGAGAAAGAAGGAGCAGTGCCCGCAAACTAACTCCTGTTCTGTAATTCCAGCTCATCATTTCTTCAGCAACAACAGGCCTGAGTCTCCAAGGTGCCTTGGCACTGCCTGGAGGTTACAGCAAGCAGAGATTCATGCCCGGTGCTTCTAGAGGAGTGCGTGGACTCTGACTGTATGTTGAAAGATTCACTTTGGAGAGGTGTTGTATTTAAGGCCATAGGTAGTGCTCGGTTGTAGGGACCTCGGTGCAAGTAAGGAATGGGTGTTAAAAACATTTACTAATGAGTTGTGACAACTTTTCTGTATTATTTTTAATAAGCAAAATTAGTTCTAACTAGATATTTGCTATTTTTTCTGTCAAGTTAAAACATTACAATTAAGATTTAAAAAAAAATGAAGCAATTACTGCTGCACCTTGAATATTGTTTTACTACTTTACTTTCCCAGCATTTAATTTTTAAACTGCTCTTTGCATCCGTGTGCCGTGAACAGTGTATTTACCAATTCAAACTATTATATTGACAGTTCTGCCAATGTCTTTCTACTCCCAGAATGAGTACAGAGTAATTAGTGGCTTTTCAGACCACCTTCGCTGATGCCTGTAGCCAAAAATTCAGTGTACTCGTCTGTGTCACCCAGTCACATCTCATACTGCTAGTGTTGTTGTGAAGACCTTACCCCTGTTATGGTCACACTTCTAGTTCTTTCATGGAGTTTGGGAGACTTTTTAGGGAGTATAGAGATGGTTCCATGGCTTGTCTCTTTTAGCAGGGATGAATGCAAAGTGAAAAGGTTTTCATCCTGTGTGCAGGTCACTGGTACTATTTTTTCCCCATTTTTCTCTCCCAAAACAACGAATCTTGTTTCTTTAAAGTCTTACTTAAATGTGGAATGGCAGAGGCAGCTCCTCGGAGGTGGCAAGGCTTCCTCGGGTGCTGGTCATCATTGATGTGTCACCTCATGCTGGAGGACAACTGTAGCTGCCCCACGTGCCTGGCTTCTCTGGCTCAAGGTGCTTTAAGCAATTACAAGCCTTGCTTAAATGACTGCACCCCGATGGATGGTGATTGGGTATGAGGAAGCGGGCACTTGCTGACTTATTAGCAGTGTATGTAGTTCAGAGCTTCTGTAACTGATTGGCTCTATTGGCTAAATGAAGATATTGTGGATATATTTAGGACGTATATAAGAACATGGCCATGTGTGAAATTAGAACTGTCTGCATAATACTGTAATTGAACAAAGCAGGATATGGCTCGGTGACAGTTATTTCCCGTTGCCCTTTTGAATCCATCTGGTGACTTTTGCTGCTCTTTTATCTCCCAGCAAATCAGGACCTTAAGACTGATGACCTAAAATTCATTTCCTTTAAGCTACTTTAGTGATATTTTCTGTGCATGCACAAAATGTAACCCACCTATGGTGGATTAATTATTTTATCGAGTAGTTAACGATATATTGACGTTATTTATATCTGCAATAGTAGTAACTGTTACAGCACTAAAGGCTTTTGCAAGACAAATGTAACAGTAGTAGTATGTGGTTACTGAAAAGCAAATGTTATGGAACACAGGAGGGAAGATTTGGGCTCTTTTACCAGGAAATAACCGCAAAGGAGAGTTTTAAAGAGTCTGCACATGTGCTGATGTACCAGCTGAACTGAAGGTAGAACTGGGGATGGATCTCTACAAAAACTGGTTAACAGCTTTTGCTCCATGAGTTCAGCAGGCAACCAGGGAATTGGGGTATGTATTGCCACAAGGCACACACCTTCTGACCTTCCATGATTCATGTCAGTAAGTGCTTGGACAACAGGGCTCTGAAGTGTACGTGAGGACCGCAGTTTACATCATCGCAGGATACCGATCTTTTTTTCCTTAAGAGAAATGTGGTATCTTAGTATCTGTTCTTCTGTAGTTTGATGCTGTTAATTCAAATTGCTGGCGAAGTGGTTTTTCTTTCATGTACCTAGCTACTGTAGTTTCTTAGCAATTAGGATTAAAAAAAAAAACTGCTGTGGGATGTGCTCGTCATTTTCTGACTCAGTCGATTTCAATAAGAATCAAGCCTGCACAGCAGCTGTTTAAGGGCAGGCGATCTGTAATTGACCTGTAATATGTTGCAATTAAAATCTATCACAGCTTTTGGAAATAGGAGTTTTCACAATCACTTCGGAAAAGTCACAGAGCTTAATAAATTAAATTGATCCATTAACTATTGCTCCACTCTCTACCTCATGCAAGAAATGGAGGGAATGCAAATGTGGCTGATGGCTTAGCTGTTCTAGTGTCCTGCCTTTGGCAGTGACCTTCTTCATCTCCTAGAGAAGGGAGTCCAGGAAAAATTCCTACTAGGTCCTGTCAATTATGACACCTTGAGGTGCTAGTTATTCATTTTTATTTAGCTTCTTGTGGATAAGCTTATTTATTCTAATACAATCTCTTCTGCTGCTTCTGAAGTGTGTGCTGATTGTCTTATTTTTGCAGTTATGGGGGAATATTGACTGAGGTTTTTGTGTTTTTTAATCTTCAAATTCATAACCAAACATATCCTATATGAGCTCTTCTGTTGCCTTGATCGACTTGGTCAGGCTGAGTTGCTTGGATTAGGGTAGAACTTTTTTTGGGTGCCAATGCATGTATCTTATATGGATGTGTTTTGTGTCTGTGTAGACTTTACTATGGCTTAAGATTGGAAGTATGATCTTCAGGCTGGGTAACAAGATCCCTGACACAAAGACTTCACAAGGGTATCATGTGATGGTAATTACCAGCACTTTCTATGTAGTTCATTTAAAAGTAATGACTAGCGGATGTAAAAGGAAGAATGAATGTTAACCATAGAATACATCAACTGATGGGAGATTCCAGAGGAGTTTAATTTGTGTTAATTATATTTTTGAATGGTGATAGGAAAAGATATTGAAATTTGATGCTTTTTTCTTGCTTCCTCTTTTGTCTTGTGAAATGCAATAAATGCCTTGGACGAGGTGAAATGTAGATGACAAGTAGTGTTTTATTAGCTATGATCTCTCCTTCAGAGTGATTGTTCTGGACAAAGACACTGGAGTTGGTTTTCTAGACTATTTCTTTGACAAAGTGGTTCCAAGATTATTGGAGACATAAATTTCTCATGATTTAAAGCACTCTTTAAATCAAGGCTGTAACTGCTAGGGATTGCTAATACTTGTGCTTTGTTCTGAAGGACCTGAAACAAAGATTTCTAGCTCTTAATTCAACAGAAGGATTTTTGTCTGCTTGAGAACTATCTGTTATTTATCGTAAATGAGCACAAAGATAATATGAAGTGATGGGATAGCAGCAAGAGCCCTCCCTCATCCTTCAGTGGATGGAAAGGATGCAGATTATAGATGGACATGTTCGTAGCCATGAAATCCTCTCTGCTTTCCTCCCTCCTCCTCCTCCTAAGTAAAACTGAGTGTGAAAATTAGGCTTTAGTTTTGTTTATTTAAGAAATTATTTAAGTAGATGGGCTGGGGCTGTGACAAAACTTCAATTTCTAAGTCGTTGCTGCCAACTGATCAACTCAGGCAATTGGGCCTACAGTTTTGCTGTTGAAGACATCTAGCTCATTCTTCTCCCTGCCTGTACCCAGAACTTGCCCTCTCATCTTTTTAAGTAAGAACTGGGTATGTGCTGCAGCTCAAATTACAGTGATTGAAGTATTTAGAAAATCAAAAAATGTGGCAATAGCTGAGGAATGAGACTTGGCATTTTGCTTCAGCTGCCTCTCTGATGCTTTCTTGTACCTTTTGTGGAGGAAAGTGCAACAGAACGTATCTGCATTTTACTGTTATATATTTCTGTTTCTACTGCTTTAACATAAATGCAAGAGCTCACGCAAGGTTTTCTTATGTAGGAAAGTCTGTATAGCTTCAGTGAGTAGTTTGGCCTCATTTGATGTCCACTTATTTGATTTTCTGTCCTACATAATAAACAAAACTTCATTAATAGTCACAGCAGGAAAACAGCCTCCATATATGATATCCTAGAAGAGCTTTCATTCCTAAATCCTGAGTTACTGAAAGTGGTATTGAATTGGGTGTGCAATACAGCTGAGTTTTCAGTAACTGAAACTTGCTTCCAACTGAAGGAATTAACAGAAAGCTTATATAAAGACCTTTTTTTTTTTTCCTGCCCAGTTAAGAATCTAACCAACCCTCCTGTAACCAAAGTGGATGCAAAACCTATTTTGAATGCTGTTTGTTTCTCCCTATATTTCTAGGAGTTTACACTCTTCGGGAACAGTGTTTGAAACCATTAGAGTAGTTTACATCCAGTTTACATCAGGGTAAGATCTGTTGTCGTGCAGGGTTCCAGTTGCAAAGATAGTTTTAAGCAAATATCCTCCCTTTGGTAAGGAAGGAGAAATAGTATAGGTTTTATTTTGTGGAAAAGACTTTTTTTTTTTTTTCCCCTCTCTGGTCTACAGTTAATAGTAATGAGCAGGGAAATAATCATTGCATTTTTAACTTTGCTACAGATTTTCTGAAACTGTTGTATTAATACAGTGTACTCCTCCTCTTCTTTCCCCCCCCATAGATGTTGCAGTAACTAATAGTAATATGATTGGAATGGTTGGCCTGCTGCAATATGTCTGAATTTAGTTCCCCATCTGTTCTGTTTCTGCAACTAAATGATTATGCAAAACATTGACTTGCTCTACTGAATAGTCCTTAGTTATTAAACATGGCTATATTGAGCCTTGAATGGACAGATAAAATAAGCAGGGCTTAGGCAACTTTGTCCTGTCTTTTAAATAGTTTCTTAGTTTAGTGCTTTATGCGTTGCTCATTCAGTCACATAACCTGTGCACACTGTGCTGGTGGAAGACTAAAGGTGTGATAAGTAGAAGGTATTTGTACATGTGAGTTGCTTAAGGTGTTGTTATTACTGGTCTGGAAGTGCACCAAAACCAGTCTTACACCTTTGTCCAGGTGCGTGTTGTGAAAGAGAAGGTTGTAAACTGTGAGAGGGAGCAAATGTCCAGTTAAACATTGAAGTTGCTAGGGGAAGGATCAGCTTTGGTTTGTGCACAGGGTAAAAACATTATTTTGAATGTTATTGATTGTTCTACTCTGATGAATGTAATAAAAGAGTTTTATGTATTCTAGACAAATGGAAATTTTAAAATAAGTAGATGGCAAAACTAATGAAACCACTCTCTGAATGCAATAAAAGTCTGTCCTGTAGCCTTTGTTTTCTTTTCTTGCTTAATATTAGCACAAAGCAAGCTTGCATCTACTTTGGTTTAAAAATAGATTATAGAGCTAAGACATCTTTGTATTCTAACCACTGCACATTGAATTGCGTTTAGTAGAGTGAAGAGGGCAATTTCTGGAATTGTACAATATACTTATTTACTTATATATGTCTATGTGTGTAGAGGGATAGATGCTTATCTAAGATACCGGAAAAAAAATGAGTGGTATTTTGTGAATTCTTTTTTTAATTGCTGTTATCTTGGTAGTCATCAGTGAAGGTCCAACACTTTGTCATTAGCTGAACGTAGTCTACTTTATGAGCCTCCTTGTGATTTCTGTGGATGTGCAGGCTCCCCAGCTCCAGTAGCTGTTGATTGCAATGAAAAATGTCTCTCCAAGGTCAAAGTGTAGATATACCCATTAGTAATGCAAAATTAATACTGCCCAGAAAAGAGTTTTGATATAAAATCACATAGTAGCAAAAATACTACAAGGATTTTCTTCCTCTGAGTTCTCTTCTCCCCCTGCTGTGGATCCTGCTTTTCTGTGGCTTGCTGGGAGGCTTGTATCTTTAAATATTTGCCTATAGTTGAATGGTTTCTGCTTTGGAAATTGTTGGTCTCTGTTGGAGAGCAGGACGGACATATGCAAACAGCTTGTTCTGGATGTGTCATGCACGATCGGCAGTATACAAAGAGAAAGGTAAACAAGTCATTTAGAAACCTAAATATATAAATACCGTAAATATCCGCTCCTTCTCACACACGGTTCTGTGTTTTCAGGGCTGTGAGCTAGAGAGTTACCCATAGAAGGGGGAGGAAATGGAGTTTTTTTGCCAGTTTTGGAGAAGTTTTAGGCAGAAGCACCAACTGCTTGGGTGCTTCTTCTTCCTGTATCTGCCCCCATCCAAAATGAACTTCAAAGCGAAAACCATGTCTTTGATGCTCTTCCGTGTACTGTCTTTGGGAATTGTCTAAGTCAATTCTCGCAAGCCGTTTCTGGAACATGTGTAATATCAAAAGGTGAATTGTGAGAGACAGGAGAGACAAGAGCAAAGCCCTCCCCTCATGAATAGGCATCACTTAGTCATCCCCGGAGCAGGTAAGAGCGCACGTTCCTCTAGCAACGCTCTTAAGAGGAGCGTGGCCTGACTTGACCGAGCACTGCTAACAGCAGCAGCAACAGCCAAGAGAGCAACCAGGGAAGATGGGAAAGTAGGACTTTAAAAAGAAGGGTCAGTGAGAATACACATTTGTGCAGGTACTCGGGTAATGTGCAGCTGGACGGTTTGGAATTGTGTCTCTTCGAAAGAGCGGGAGAGACTGTGGGTTCTGTGGGGAGGCGGCGGCGGTTGAACTGCTCGAGGAGGGTCTAAGTCGCAAGGGAAGACGGGCAAAAAGTGTGGAAGCAGTGAGCAAGGGAAAATGAGAAGGTGAATGTATTAGAAGCATTTATGAGAAAAATCTTAATGATTCAAGAACCTGATAAAACATTTATCAAGACCCAAGGTTTGTCGAAACCCAGCTCCTAGTAAAGGAAACATTAGTGGGAGAAGGGGATGAGGGATGTTGGTGTTGTGTTCTTTCTGGAAAAGTTTCTAAGCATCTATTTAGAAAAAATGAAAAAATGATTCATTTGAAATTAAAACAGGAAACATGCTTAGGAATAGATGGAAAAAAATAAAACATGGAAATGGAGCAGGAGAAAATCTTCCATATCCTATATTTGTAGGGGGAAATTACTCTTTGACATCGAGTGTGTTGAGGAGAGTTAGACTTGCTTAAACTCAGGGGTAATGTAGAGAAAGCTACTGCTATAATCACAGTGAATATTCAAAATAAAATATCAATGTTGACTGAAGCTCATATAATATTTACTCAGGTAAATAGCAGTGTGATGTTACTCTTACATTGCAGGCCATGTTTTTTCTTTTTTCTTCTTTTTCCATGTAGCTGTTGTCTGCAAATTTGATAGAAAATGCCCACTTACCTTTCAAGATTTGTGGCAGGGAGTCTAGAGAGGGAAGGGATGAATTACCTTGTAGCAGAAGAACAGAGTTAATTTAAAAAATACTAGCAAGATCAAATACACTTTAAAAGAAATGTATGTTTGCCTGAATGGAAATGGTTGTTCCTGAAAACTGGGTCACACAAGTGCAGTGACATTGGGACCAGGTGTTGAGGATGTTGGGGTGCCAAAGTGCGGTTGGATTGTGTTAACTTTCTGCTCCTGCCCTGTTGATAGTGTGGGTTTAAGAGAGTGCTTTTATAAGACGTAATTCATCGTACAGTAATGTATTTAAGAGTAGGAAAATAATGACTAATCAAGAATTTCCTTCCTTTATATGATAGCTAGTTAATTACTATATTAGAAAAAATCTTGCTTATTTGGTAAGTAGCAGATGCTTTTCCAGTATGTTTTGTGTGTGCAAAAAAAGCTTAATGTTGCAGGTAATTAGCACTGTATGTATTGGCAACTGCTGTTTAAACACAAGAACTGTACAGTGTAAATATCATGTGCTGAAGAGCTAACCAAATTTGTGCATTTCTCGCTGATCAAAAATAACAAATCAGGATTGTTATTTGGTAAGGGGAAGTAGGAGTTAATATTGATCTTCTCTCTTGCTAGATGCTCAATCCAAGGTAAGTACAGAGCAGAAGGG
>JAVCKT010012251.1:0-13474 GCA_032273925.1 Rhynchotus rufescens | reverse complement strand
TCTTTTTGTGCTTGCTTGGTTAGGACTCTCCTCCTGCTCTTGGTTTCTGTGATATATATACATTTTTAATTAAAACTTGAATTATGTCGCTTGCTTTCCACCTCTTAACAATATTTCACAATGAATTCATTCCTAATAGCAAGTAGTCAGGGGTAAGGAATGACTTTGCTGAGCGATGGGGACTGTTAATTATTAAAAAGAAACCTATGGATTTAAAACAAATTAGACCTCATTAAGCCTAGGTCTGTTTCCACACGGGCATGAAAAGGCCTGTGGAAAATTGCGGCTCCCAGCTGATCCTTCCCTAACAGGGAGGCTCCCGGGCTAGCAAGGGCTCCCTTTGCTGCCTGGGCTTGTGGCCAGGATAGCCAGTCTTGGATTGGCCGGGATGAGTCTCCAGCACGCGGCTCTCCTGCCTCTTCCCGCCTTTCTTCCAAGCGACTTCACGTGTGAGGTGGCTGCCCTTGGTGCCAAGACCGTGTGCGCCAAGAGGTCCCTGCTCCTTCCTGGGGATAGGTGTCCGTGGGGCCATGGTGACTGATCCCTGAGCGAAGCAGATGTGAGACCCAGTGATCCAGCTGAAAGGATCGGCTGGTCCAGGCGTAGAGGGAGAGGAAACGTGGGAAAAAGCCTGTCAGGAAGTTCAGTGGGGCTCTCCTGCCGTGGGCAGATGGACCTAGTAGCCTAGTAGGTTGCATCTGTTTGCTCCCACTTACCTGGGCTGGTTCATTAGGTGACACAGATAGATGTGACTGTGGCTCTTGAATGTCTGTAGCTAGAGGCTTCTGGTGGGACTTTCACAGAAAATGTTGTGTGTTGAATTGGTTGCTGGGGACCAAATACTTAAATATATGTAGCCATATAGTATTTCCTGTAATTTTCTGAAATTATGTAGGAGGCAACGGATGAGTGTGTCCTCGGGAAAATCCTAATAAGGAGAGTGAAAGATGACCGATAGGCAGTGTTCAGGAGTTTCGCTTTACATAAGGCATGCCTTATATAGGGCTTCTTGTCTTGCTGAGACATCGCCCAGTTTTTCTGTAACCTTCCTGGGAGTGACATGCTTGTACTGGGAGAAGAAACATCCCCTCTGCTAGAAAGAAATCGGCAATAGCGTTTTGGCATCTGAGCAACAGTTTAAAATGAATTATTCAGCACATAGATCGTGTTATTTGAGCAGCTAGTGGATCTGTGCCCGTTTACTGCTCTCAGGCCATGCTGGAATTATCCTCGACGGCAGTGGGACCCAAGCACATGGACTGGGGGTAGAGTTTGGCCCACAGCCTGGAACGGTGTTTGACTGCACCCTTGCAGAATGTGATTGGAATAATGTGTTTGGCCACCAGCAAAGGCAGTGTCAGTCTGTTCTTTCTTTTAGTGTATTTAAAACAAGTGCACAAAAAAGATCTTAAGAACTCAAGCAGCCATTAATAGCTGTGACTATTGAGGTTTTGCTCTGAAGAGCAAATCTTGCCTGTAATTTTGATGAAATCAATATATGATAGACGAATCTCTAGGAACACCAACCATATTTTATCCACCCAGAGCATAAACATGCATCAGATCCAGGCCAATATCTAGACTTTGCCAAGTTAAGAAGGTTGAAATGAAGTAGTCACCAATTTGTATCAGAGAAGAAAATTCATGAGATCCACTAGCTCATTCAGAAGAATAAGATCAACTGCTATAAGAACATATTTTGGGGAACTGCGAGAGGGGCCACATAAGAAAAACAGTAAATACTACAGTAAAATCAGGATCTGTTAAAGACAGCTGTTCAGGAGAGGAGGTGCACGTTTATCTTTCATTTAGCTTCCTAATTCAGCAAAGCGACCTGAATTAAAGCCATGTATGTGTTGTAAGATCTAACTGTTAACTTATTGCATGTAGATTCCTCGCCTAATAGCATTTCAAATAAATAAAATTGCAGAATGCAGTATGAAAAATCTTCTGTTCTATTCTTCTGTCATTGCATTCCTTTAAAGACTATGATGTAGCCCCCCACTGATGTTTATTTAGGGTAAAAATTTGGGAGCCCCTTAATAGCACTGCAATGTGTGGCCAAATCATCTACCCATCGTTGTCAATGATGTTCTTCAAATCACTGACTTACTTTAAGAAGCAGAAAAGCCTTTGCCAACTTTTAATGTTCTCTTGCATTTATATCTGGTAAGTAATGTTCTACAGTATAAGTAAGTGGCCCGGTGCTGTACTTGAAAAGATATATTATCGAGGTAACTTTAAAACAAATGTTTGCTGTATGTCAAAGTATACATTAAATCTTGCGCAGGAGAGCATGTCCATTGAGAAAAGACAGGTGAGCACGCAATGAAAGTTAAGCAAATTCTTATATCCCACTGAAGTCAGTAGAATTTAAACGTAGAGTTAGGTCCTTGTGGAGTAGGGGCATATGTTCTGTTCATTACACAATAGCTGGAAGGCTGGTCCTGGAGGTTCTTGAATCCATGTGTGTGTGTATAACTCTATTATCAGATTCCCCAGAGCTTTGCAATTAGCCAAAGGAAGAAAAATCTTGATAAATACCATGCAGCCTTTGCTATTCAGGTACCGTTCTTCAGGGAGAGGTGGGAAGCTGCTTACTCCTCCGTTATTTGGCGGTGGGAGCTCTGCACTTTATATTGCTCAAGGTGTGAGCTGCTGTTTGGATTCGTGCTCGTTACGCAGTCAGCACCATGAGCGTGTATACGTATCTGTGATATTTTCATAGTAACTACATTTGTTTTAGCTTTATATATGGCTGCCATTCCCAGAGTGGCTGAACCTTCTTACCATCTTTGATCTACACACCATCCCCAGTCTCCCCTGAGGCAGAAAGATATTATCTCCATTTGGCAGGGAGTGAGAAGACACACAGAGGGATGTCAAGCCTGATATTAGAAGTTATTTTCATGTCCAAATATGTGGAGACACCTCTGTGGGGCTATTTTGAAGCCTCCTGTCTGCCTGTTTCAGACCCTATTTACCATTAGAAACCGTGTTCAGAGGGGCTCGCTCGACCTCTCACGAGCAGCATGCGATGGAGGACATGAACGTTCATCTCCCTGTGCTAGAGCTGGAAACAGCAGAATATATCCCAGTGTACGTGTGAGATGGAGAAGGGATATGCAGTAGACCTCAGAAAAAGCAAAAAAACATGGTAAATAGCAGAAGTGATAAATGTAGGTGAAGAATGCTGCATGTTTCTTATTGCCCCTTAATGGGAAAGACGGTGTAGTTTGTGAGTATCCATTAATTAGCGATGCAGTTGCTCCATGCTAGTATCAATAAAACCTTAATAGTATATGATACCATCCTGTGATTTCTTCCCTTTTTTATTCCACATCCTCTTGTGAATATGCATGTATACAAGTGCAACTGCGTACTGTATACTATATATATATATATGTATATATTCACACTGCGGGTGATTATGTAGAAAGGGATTATAAAATCTTTGGCACCTACCTCCCACGTTATTTTCAGCCTCTTTCAGAGTATTTAAAAAAGAATCTCTGATGCGCAGCGCTTTCTGACATGTACAAAATAATCAATATTGTTTTTCTTCATTTTGCTGAAACATGTTAATCCTTAAAATGGCTTCTGAACAGTCCCTCTGAGGTATGTTTAGTGACTGCAGTTTGATGGGTTAGCAGCAACAATGCCACAAAAGGCTCTCCTTCATTTCCTTTATATGCACTGTTGTGCAGCTTGCCAAACAGTGCATCAAACAAACACCGACTGGAAATTTCCAGGCCCTTTTCCTGTCTGGTGCATGCTCATAAAGCAGGATTGCTGGTACGGTCTGTAGCTGCAGCACTGCAGAAAGTCAATAAAGAGCTGACCAGCTCACCCCTATCAAAAGCAGTTGAGGAGCCCTGCCTCATCTGCCTTATTAAAGCCACGCTTGACTCCTGCAGAGAAACATAGCTGGAAACCCTGAAGTGAAGGAATAAAAATTGCAGTGAGTATTCTGCATGTAGACCTTGCAGGAAGGTTAAAGAGTATTTATTATAAAATAAGCCAAAAGAGGCAAATTCATTGAAACATGTATGGTATCAAATGTAGGCATCTTTTTGAAGTCCTGGCACTCTCACATATAGTATGACACTGAGATAAGATGATTAGTTATTGCAGGAATGAGTAGATTTAAATAGCTCCCTAATGGATTTGTAATTTAAATTTAAATATAGATTATGCATATATATGTGTGTGTGTATTTAACCTTCGCAAGAAAAGGCATGTTGTAGGAGTAGGTATAAGAAGTAGAGTTTATTCTGCAAAATGTAGAAATGTAGTTTAATGTTTATTTGAAAGGATGCTTATTATTTTTTTCTCTTATATGGAAGTTGATTGAACGTTTGCCAAGCTTTCTGTAGCATCCATCAGAAAAATCCCCACCCGATCTTCACAGGACCCACTAGCTTTTTCTCACCTTAAAATGGAAAAAGAAGGAACTTTAACAGAAAGATCATTGCTTTAGCTTAATATTGTAAGATTTCAGAGATTGAATTTTCTGATAGTAATGAAATGAACCCTGAGTTGTGCCATGAATTTGATTGTAGTTAATTCGATTTTTGAGATGCTGAACAAAGCTAGCCCATTAGCTTTAACCTCACATACTTTGGGTTTGCATGAAGTGATATTTATATATATTACATACTTATATATTTGTGTGAATATATATGCATAAAATGTAAAGCTGTCTTCTGCAGTTCAGTTGTTTGTAACAATTGCTACCAATGAGTAGTTATTAACTATAGAACTGCTGGAAATGCTGTTCAGGGTAATGCTGGCCATTAATCCCACTACGTTTATTGCTTTGGTGGCCCACGCTCAGGTTGCCTTTTCACAAGGGAAAACAACGCCGAACATCTCGGCGAAGAGACGTGCCCAGATGCTGTCCTGCAGCCTTAGCCGGTCCTCACTGAGCTTAATGAGACCGGGCATATGAATAGGAGCGACTTGTGTCAGAAAAGATCTTTTGGCTGAAACTCACAGTTTGTTTTTATCCGATTCGCCTCTGTGGACTCGAGAGCGAAATGCTGCTGTGGGTGTTTGCCAAGCAGCAACGGCTGTGGTGGGGGGAGATTCTGCAGGATGGTCCCAGCACTTTGCCTTTTTTCTTTGCACAAGTTACTAATTTGTGGAAGGCAGACTGTTACTCCAGTGTCAGTATCTACATATATATGCCTGTCACTCACCATAGTATACTACATATGTGGGTGTATCTTTGCGTGTGCATATGTATTTATGGATAGCTATTACATACATATGAAAGCAGCTTTGGGTAAGACAGTATCTTGTGATGTCAGGCAACTAAGAGCACAAGGTACCCATTGATAGTGCGTGGAAAAACAGAAAGCAGCTTCTGAAGCTATGAGAAGAGCAGTCACCATGGGAGAAAAACGAGGATGTAGTTCCCAGCGGAGGAGACTGGGAGAGCCGGGGGAGGCAGAGATGCACGGCAGGGCCTTGCAAGTCGGCAGCGATACGGGACATTTTCCAGGCCGTGGGCAAAGGTTGAGCTGCAAAGCAGATAACTGCCATGTTGATCGTGGGAGGTCCCGTCCGTGGGGGAGTGCGGAGTCTCAGTAAAGCCAGGGAGTACATGACATAGCGATGCGCAGGAGGGAGAGCGCCCATAGATGGGAAGAAGGTTGGACAGGCGGCTGGAGGCGACGCGTTTGGCCTGGATCCACACCACGGAAATAAGAGCCAGGCACTGGAGCGAGGAGCCAGGTGGCCATAGGGCCCGAGGAGACGCTGCCGTCACTGAGAACCTGCCAAGAGGGCCCTTCCACAGCCAGGGAGGCACCTGGGTGACCACGGCCCTCTGGAGCTAAGCTTCTCTAGGAGCAAAGCCATGGCACACACCCGTCCCATCCCAAAGCACAGCTGGAAAGCTGGTAGGAATTAGACTAACCCGCTCAGGAGCAGAGCAAGGGGACGACATTAGAGTGAAGAAGCGCTGACCTTCTTAGCTGAGGAGAGGCCAGTGGTGGCAAAGCTGGTGCTAAAAGGGAGAGAGAGAGGGCGCAGAAATACAGGGGCCCTTTCTTTAGGAAGGTGCTGTCACGCAGCCCCTACCAGGGCCCATTAAAACACACTTCCAGTGGGGCTGCCCCATGAAAGCAGCCACAGGAGCGCGGGAGAGGGGAGAGATGGGGATAAATGTGTTTTATCTCCATCCACAGGCTCTTCTGTGCCAGCCCATGGCCGGAGGAGATGTGGCAGGTGGGGATGGTCGGTGAGTGGCCCCGCGTGGGAGCTGCACCTCATCCCGCACCTTCCCTGGGCGGCAGCTCTCCTCACAGCCGGACTGCACCCGAGCTGAAAGGGCTGGTTCGGCTCCGTGCCGCGGCCGAGGAGAGCAGCTGAGAGGCACCATGTGGGGCTTCTCGGGCGGTGCTAGCTAGAAAGGAAACAATTTTACCCATCAGCAATTTTTTATGATTAATAATATTATCCTGCCTTATTTGAAAAATAGGCTGGGGCTCTTATGAAAACATTAAGCTGCGGGAATTAGTATCTAACCTCTTAACGATAGATGTATATTTTTACATGCTGTGTATTCCTGTCAGTGCTTTTGGAAAGGATAGTGCAACGTATTGTAATAAAAACACTGCCCTGTGTTGTTTGTAGTTGTACGGCACCGTTCTGTCTGGCTAACTTGACTTCAACAACCTAAATGCTTGGGTAGAACCAGCGTGAGGATGCAGAAGTCCTTTTAAAAAGAATTTATGTGCAAACAAGAGAGTGATGTGTGGGCTGCAAGCTCTGCTATCAGTTGTTATTGCTGAGCGGCATTTGCAGTGAGTTAGTGCTAGACACAGCATTGGCGACTGTTGGATTCAGTGCCTTTGTGGAAAGCCGGAAAGAAAATGAGAGGGCTCTTGTTTGTGCGATTTTTAAACATCAGTGAATCATAGAAACCCAGTTGCTGTTGGGATGATCTTGTGTGAGGGTCTCTGCGAGCTACTTTGTCTACCCAAACAAAGCTGGAGAGAGAGGAAAAGACGATGCCAGAGGAGAGGGAGATTTGTTAGGGCTGTCGGAAAGCTCGCGGCTCTGCGCTGCCTGGGTTCACCAGACAGCACAGGGCTACTGAAGGCTGTCGCACTCTATGCCCTTGCACCCAGCACAGCCTGGCAGCCCTCGGGACACCTCCGATTTGGGCTTAGAGGCCTGATGCCCATTTCACATGCCTGGCCCTGGATCCTCATCTGGATCATGGCAGCACCAGAGACCTGCACTTAAAGACCGTGCGGGGATCTGGGCCCCGATACGGGCAGTCAACAACCAAATGAGATAAATAATCAGTCCCTCTGAGGATGCCCTCCTTTGCGTCATCCACTTCCCACCTAGTGCTCAGAGGCCCATGGCTTCAACGGCAAGAGTGGCCCCTCTTCAGAACAAGGCGATGTAAATGTAAGAGCTGTCCGGGCAGTTTGTTAAAGTACAGATACTTTATTCCCCCAGCCTAGAGCTGTTAAGTACTTTCATCAGTTTAAATACTGCTAACCTAAACATTTGAATATTGTGAGCCGAGTCTCCCTGGAAACCTTGCAGGGAAAAATAAACGCATTTGGAAGCAGCGATGCTTTCCAGTCTCTCTGGCAGACTAGGTGTGAGAAACCTCTCCTCCTTCTCCTCCTTGCAGCAGAGCTGCCGCTTGGTGGGTCAGCCCGAAGAACGGGGCCTTTTGGAGGAAGCCATGGTGAGACTGGAGGCAGCTGGCAAGGCCTTCCCTTCACCCTGCTCAGCCGGCCAGGAGAGATGGAGCGACAGAACCGCAGATTCCTCCGTGAGCAACCCGCCCCAGTGCGAGCTGCTCCCCAGCGCTCGGCCACGGCCAGGGCCATCGTCCCGCTCACCTCTGCCGCAAGGGCAGCCTCCACTGCCGTCCTTGGGCCTGCTCTGTCCCGAGGGGAAGCCTGCCAGCTTCCCTGTCTTGCTGACAAAGCCACAAGGAGGGCAGAGAGGTGAGGGTGAGGAGGCCTCAGCGCTTTCCTGTAGCTGTGCCAGGTTCCTCATCTGTCGCTGGTGTCGGCGCAGAGTGGCCCTCGTGCGCCTTCACGCCCTTTCTCCTGTGCGTCTAAATTTGTAGCAAGGGGCCGCCTTTAGCTGCCTTTCCTTTTTATTTCAGCCAGTGTTGCTATTAAAACAGACAATAAGGAAGTCTGTGTTAATGTGCTTCCTTCCTTGCCTCCCTCCTCTTTCCCCTCCCGCCCCATCCTCTTCGTCCCTGGAGGAAACGCACATCTCTGCCAAGATCCTGGCTTGCAAAAGTAAACAATATGAAATTACAATAAAATGTTTTGATATGCTGGATCTGACCTTCAGGAGCTGCACAACCCAGAGCATTATCTAAAAAATAAATCTATCTTCTCTAGATTTCCAATGTGAGGAAAAAATAATCCTTCATTTTGAGTGCATTTCAGACCCATGCAGTAGGGCAGCAAAGGTGAAGAATGAGGGATTTTTTTCCAAACCTTAAGGTTCTTAGGAGGTTTATATGGCAGCATCTGTGAACAGCTTTCTGTGTGATATCTGCCAGTGCTTGGCCATTGCCTAATAGGTGCCAATGTTTGGGGCTTTGCCTGTGGGAAGTGTGTATACATGCTGCTGTTGCTCAGTATCCTAGTATCCTAACACTTGGTCATAGCACAGGAAAAGCCCCGGGAATGAAGCATGTGAGCTGAAATTTGTTTCCTCCCGGATTCTTCCAAGTAATCTGGGCTAAGGTGAGCCTGAATGGAGGTGTAATCCCTGGGAGATGAGTTTCCTTGGATGCTTGCCAGTTTAGAGGGCTGGGTAATCTGCACTGTCATCAAGATTGGCGGATTAGCTTTAGTGAAGCTAGTTGGCTTTGACATTTTATTAGGGAAGTTTTCAGTAGTTTCTCATCCCTAGTCTTTAGGCTGCAAACATGGATGATCTATCTTTGTTATCCTTGCACCTTTTAGCATTTGTGCGAGTCAGTATTCTCTGTCCATTGAGAATTTTTTTAATTCATTGCTTGCTTATGAAAGACTAACCGAGTCAAAGACTAGTTTTGTAAAGGAACTGCTTTTCCCAATGGTAACCAATAAATTTTCATCTGGATAGTGTAAGTTACCAAACAGTTATCTCTCAAAGAAAGGATAAAAGCAAACAATTTATCCTATAATCTGCAAATATTTTGAAAAGGGAACCAGGTTATCAATAAAACAGCTTTTAGGACATCTGTTTAAAAATCAAAATGGTAAATTCAGAGGAAAGAACTGTGCAAATGAGAAGGGAATATGCATGAGTGGCAGCGTCGTAAATTGTCTGGAGGGTTCAAGGAACTGGGGAAGGACACTGTGTCCTAAAGTCACTCATTCACAGGGACATCTCTGCTGATAAGAGTCGGTGGTTGTCTGTGGTGACAGTGATCGAGGAGGACACGGTGAAGGATCACCCAGCAAGCTCCTGCAGCGCTTTTCAGAAATCCGGATGTGGCCTGGTTTATTTATCATACCTAGAAGTGCTTTAACTTTTTGGCCTGCTGTAGCATATGGATGTCTGTCCTTGGAGCTTCTTTTTGCAGTTCCCATGATTCTCTCAGTCCTCTCCCAGCCTTCTTTACATGAATGTATCCACACATCCTTTCTTCTCCAGACACTGTCCTGTCCCTTCAGCTAAGAGAAGGTGTATTCCAGACATGCCCCCTGGACACTTGCCATACATTCCCAGGGGACATAAGTAGCAAAAACCCACTGCTGAGGAGACAAGTGACTCATAGGCCAGCATGTCACTGACAGTGCTCTGTGGTCCCCTCTCCTCTACTTACTTGGGTTCCTGATTCCAGTGCAGGGCTGCAGACTTAATGCAGGGTAGTCTATAGCTCAAGACCAACCTTGTGCACCTCCCTTCCTAGGTCCATGTGCACCTGAGAGCTGGCCTGGTTACTGAGTGTCCCACTGGCTCTGACCCTAACCTGGTTTTATGGTCCTTCATGTTAAATGTTTCTGTGTACTTTTAGTTTTCTGAGGTATTGCTGAGTCTGTAAAGCACTGGGACCTTGGCCCTTTGCAGTAGCCGTTGTGAAGCAGAAATACATCACGCATAAAATACCAAACACCTTGCAAATTCAGAGATCATGATTTCTGATGCAACAATGCTGGTTTTAGTCCATATTCCTGGAAGCCAAAAAATGGAAGAGAATGTAAGTGTGTGTACAAGTGTGCATGCATATGCATGCATATACATGGATATACACAAACATGTTGTCCTTGCAGAAAGTGAGTATCACTGTTCTGTTATCTGGATATTGATCTGAAAATAGCTTTCTCAGAGCTGGTATCTGCACTGTTATATTTACCAGCACAATGAAATCAGGCAATGTTCTCGTCCCTAAATCACAGTACAGTATTTGCCATTCCAATTTCTGTGGTTATACTGAGCAAGCAGCGATATCCAAAGCATTTTATTATATCAAAGCAGTAAATCTATATTGACTCTTCTTTGGCTGTTTCAGGTTCTTGTTAATTTGGTCTTGAATTTTTTTTGACTTAATTATTTTATTTTATTTTATTTTATTTTATTTTATTTTATTTTATTTTATTTTATTTTATTTTATTTTATTTCTCAGGCTAGAGCTCTACTGTTAAATTACATCAACTCTTGTTCATAAATCTTGGGACATTTGCTTTCATATTTCCTGGCTTCACATTTTCTAATGGTTTTTGCTATTTTGCTCAGTTGAGAATTTGAAGTATAAGGCAGCTATAAGTAGGCCACAGGAAATTGTGGCTTCAAGGCAATGATAAGAATTTTCTTAATGCTTAGTAAGTGACAATGTGCATCTGAGTTGGTCTTCAGTCAGCTCAGGGACAGGTTATTGCTTATGGGTGGCTTCTTTCGGTGATTTCTTTCCTTCTAAAATACAAAATGCAAGGGAATTTGTATGTGGAAGTTGCTCTAAGTGTATTTTCCTTCAAGAGTTTTAAATGTTGTCCTCTGTGAGAACTCAGTTTTTGTAATTTCAGTCAAGAACAGTTTTGTAAAGCATGTTGTGGAGATGCCTTGGGATCACCACAAAGAAACTTGCTTCTATCAGCCAACTGTCTCCCTCAGGCCCTGAATCCAGAGTCAGATCTGGACCCGACCCTGGGGACCCCATGTAAAGGCTCTCTGTAAAAAGGAGAGCTCTTTGCATGATCTAGGTTTTTGCTATGTGACCAGGACACTCCTGGGACTATTTTGTGGCTCTATTTCTCCAGCTTTCACAGTTCTGGAAATATAACACTATATTAGTTTTGGTCAGAAACACTTCTTATCTGTGTTAGGCTACTTTTAAAAAGACCAGTAGACATCCCTTAGTCAATCTTGCTTTTGCAGACTAACTACACTGCACAAATGACTACCTTTTTATTGCTACTCCATCTGTATCCCTAGCTGTACCAAGCTGAGTTTTCTACCTCCCTCTATTTTAAGTGTTCACTACAGCTTCCCTCACCTTATGCCTTCTGTAGCAGCTCTTGGATTCCTCAGTTCTCCCCTTCACCTTTCCTGCAGCAGTCATGCTTTCTTTTTTTTTTCTTAGTCTTTAATGCACCAAAAATGCTTACGTGTTGGGCCTTGCACCATCTTCTGTTTCTGCAGCAGATGCCACAAGTCTGAATCTTTCTGCCACCGCCAGGCCTCCATGTACTACCACTTCTTTCCATTATGGTGACTCTTGGGAGTAAATCATGATGAGCGTCAACATAGTGACCTTTCCTGGGAGGATGTGCAAAGATGAGGTGAATGGTCGTGTTCTGCCAAAAGGCGTTTGCTGACTGCTATCAAGGGGTCCTTTGATCTAGAGACAACAGAGAGGTCCTTGAAGCTCTGCAAGACAGATGTCACAAGCTCTGCATCCTGTCCTTCTTCCTTCTCCTTCTGCCCCTAGTTTCATTTTTTGGAGACAAACTGCCGATCTCGATGGGCGATGGTGATTTAGCTTCTTACAAATAAATGTGTGTTTCTGGTACTGACCCAATACTGGTCTCTGATGTTATTGCACAAAGACCCCATCAGGTTGACCGCGAGCACTCACAGCCCGTGTGACCTGATGTTAGCACAGAATGCATTTCCCTTTAAGGACCATTAGCAACCCTCTGAGATGCTTGAGGAAAAAGTAGCCATGCTTCCATGCACAAAGCCCAAACCACTATTTAATTATGTCTTACAGCTGTGTTTTTAAGAAAAGGAGTTCTAGTGACTTCAGATCATCTGAAGAATCACATGGCAGCCTGATTTGGAAATATGCTAAGCAATATTTGTGTTCAGAAACTTGTTTTCACTGATCAGCATGGTGATCAGCTCTGGCCTGAAAATAGCTTGTGTGTGTTTTTTTTTTTTTCCCCCTTATTTTCTCCCCAAATTTACTCCCTGATAGAAACTGTGCCTATCACATGTTTAAAACAGATTTTCTTCACTGAGTGTGTACAGCAAGGTAAAGGAAGTGATAAATCTCTAAAAACAGTATGATATAATAAAGCTGCCCTAACTAAGGGGCTGGAGACTGAGTCTATTACTCATTCAGTGTCTTGATCTCTAACTGCCCCACTGGCTGTAAGATGCTGCCTCTTCAGTATGACTGACTAAATGTGCCAGAAGCCAACTGCTTATAAAAAAGATATATATATGTATATATGTATTTCATATATGTATGTATGTGTTTCATCAACTGAAGAAACGTTTACCATGTATGAAAAACCTTAAAGAAAAACTGAAGGGTTTTTAGCCTTTAAGACTTTTCTTTCCAGTATTTTGAGGCAAATCTGTCATCCCTGCTGTTTGTTTTTGATAGGGGAAAGGTTTGAGGACTCGCATTTCCTGCGCTCCTGCTTAGCATCCTGCTGATAACGGGATCAAGGCACCAGCTACACGTTCGTCCCTTCCCGCACTGTGTCGCTGCCGCTTGGGGCCGGGCAACGGTTGGTCAGACATGACAGTAACAGCACTCCCGTAATCCGTGTTTCTGTGACACCAGTGCCCTGGAAGTTGCCGCCCGATGGCCAGTTTTCTGGAATGAAACTGTGGGCAGGGCAGGTGCTGAGCGTCCCACGCAGCCACTCGGGGCCCGCCAGAGCCTGGCGGGCAGCCCCACGTGGCACGAGGCCACAGGGCACCCCAGGACCACAGCAGCAAGTGCCAGCTCTTGCCTTGCCCGCCCTCCTGCCGCCACGCGAGGGAAGGGAGAAGGGGAGGAAAGCTTTTGTTCAGGAGGACAAGCGCCCCTCAAAGAGGTGAGCGGGTGCCTTCTGCTCGTGGGTCCTGCTGGCTCCGCAGCACATAGAGGCCTCTGCTCGATGGTGATGTGCGACTCTTTGAAGTACGCTCATCTTTTCTGAGTCATTTCCGTATCGGCTGCCTGCGCCGTGAGGCTGAGGGCCGCTCTGCTCACGGCACTGACGCGCTTGGAGGCTTTCATCTCACAGGGCTTTTCAGCCCCCTAAGTCAC
>JAVCKT010012250.1:0-15460 GCA_032273925.1 Rhynchotus rufescens | reverse complement strand
GCTCTTGGAGCTGCTATTTATCGGTAGAGGTCTTGAGTTTAGAAACGCAGGTACTGCTGCTAGTGAAAACCAAGAGCTTGGCCATCAGTGCAGCCCTGTAGCAGCCATTGGGATGGGCACTAGGCTGCCACAGCCTCTGCGGTGCTCTGGGGCCCCAAAAGGCACCAGGGAGCTCTAGATCAGACCAGAGAATGTCATATGTATTTATAGCTCTGTTTATTTTGAAGAAGAAATATTTATGAGTTTTGCTCAGGAGGCTGAATTCATAAACCTGCAGAATCACTTCTGATGGCCTCCACTGTGCCAGATCACTGCAGCAAGGGAGGTCAGGAGAGGTGCTTTGTGCAGGGATCCCTGAATGCAGCACTGAGCAATTTGGTCTTTGTAACAACAATTCTCATTGGGAGCAGCTGGAATTATGTGCTTTTCATTTGATTATATTACAGAAGTCATCTTCTCTTGCATTTTCTTAACTGCTGCTCATGGTGGTTTACAGCAAAGCCATCAAATGGGGTCAAGAGATGAGAAAGACACTGTGTACAGAAATGAGATCTGCTCTAGCAGACCCCGAAGGTTGTGCAGTGTTCTTTGCAGGTCAGAGCCTCATGAAACAGGACGTGCTCCTGTGCTGCGAGTGCAGCGACAGCCCCGTGCGCGCTGCCGCCTCGCGTGCCTGCCCCGGCTTGCGCGGCTGCGGGAGGGAGAGCATCTGCAATCACAGAGCACCTGGAAAAGGTTCCCGGAACCTGGAAAAGGTTCCTGGATCGCAGGGTCTGGTATCAAAAGAAAGGATACAGTCTTATTTCTCAGGATGATTTGATGTAAGCTGGTGGAGGATAAGACGGGATTTTTTTGTTAGGGGAAAAGTTACAATTAAGCTGAGGACTATGAGTGTGCTGCTTTATGCAAGCTGGAAGAGTCTCATATAAAAAGTATTTCCTAAATGCCATCATGTTTTGATCATGCAGAAAAGATTTAGAACATGCAAAGAACTAAGCTAGCACAGAAACTGAAGAGGAAGGGATACATTTTATTTTGCAAAAGGCATGACATGGTTTGATCTGATGGATTTCTGTTTTATCAGATAGTACCTAACTGCTGGCTGTGATATGCCAGCATATCTAGTAGAGATACTTTTGGTAACTGATTGTGGTTTTTATGGGTTCCAAGGGAAAATGACTAGTAGTGTTTACTTATTATTCATATGTGGTGTGGCAGTGACTTGCCCTATTCTTAAATAAGTGCAGTTTCATATGTGGGTTGATTGGAAACATGAGTGCAAAAGGCAGAGCACCAGCATGGAAGGTAGGTCTAGCTTCCAGGCCTCACGGTGTTCTCAGTGTGAAGGGGGGACTGATCCCTTCTGTTAGTTGGGCTCCATCCTCTATTTATAGCAAAATCACTACTCTTCTGAAGTTTTTTTTTTTTATATATATATTATTATTTCTTTGGCTGCTTCTTGCCATTGGCATGTACTTTGGGCTGATTTCAAAGGCGTTTAGGAGAGGTGGGATCTCACAGATAAACCTGTAGATAACTTTCACAACATTTAACTAGAAATGTTCAAACATTGCAGTTCTCAGTCACTGGAAAATCATGTTTTCCACAGGGATGGAGGGGCAGAACATCTGCTGGAGGCTTTTGGGTGTGAGCCAGTAGAAGTGCAGATAGTCCTGGGAAGGAGTGAGTCAGCCACCTCTGAAAGAAGGAGAAAGCTCTTAAATTTGGGAAGGACAAGGTGATTTGGAGTTTTTATTTGCAGAAGCTGGGAGATGATAAGAATTGGAGCCCACTAGAAAACCTAGTGCTGTAACATACTGAGGGCTTGGAGTACTTAGGACCCTGTCAGATTCCCAGGTTCAGCAAAATAGAAATATTGCTGCATTTTGAGAACTAAACGATACACTGGGGAAACACATTTCATATATTCTTCCTCGAATTACACCTAATCTATTAGCAAGAAAGACACAGCTATGGCATGGGGAGCACTCACTGGTGAAAAACTGCCACCTTGGTGTCCAAGCTGTGATTCCCCCCCTATAATTAGGGCTAATGGCTTTTCTCATTTGAATTACTTGTTTCCAAGTTCCCTCGTCCCTGAAGTAATCCATCAGTTGATCCTAGGCAAGGGCTACTGTAGGACTGAGATGGAGGTGCACAAATTGGGTCTCCTTGTGTAGAGGCAGGAGGGGGATTTAGCGAGTGCCGTCCCCATCCACCTGCCCAGGGTGGCTCTGCTGTGAAACTGTGTGACAGCCGGGGCCTGCGCGAGCCGAGGCAGAGAGGGAAACGTGTGCGAAGAGAGAGGAGAGATGCCTGTCCTCTCAGAAACGGCGGCTTTGGGTTTAAATGGGCCCAAATTGTCGTGGCTGTTGCCTGGGCTCGGGTTGGATTGGTCGCACCGCTCACCTAGTGGCTGCCTGGAAGCTGCTGCTCACAGGATGTGCAATATTTTGTTTGAATATTGTTTTTTATTTGAATGTTTTGCTTAGGCAAAAGTTAACTAAAGGGAAAAATGTCAGAGGATTAAAAAGCAATGCTTTGCCAAGGCACAAAATAGTCTGTTACTTGCTTAATTAGTTAGGTTAAAGAACCTAAGTTCTGGCACTGTTAACAAATTCATTTAATCATAGTAAATAATGAGAATTATAATTGAAATAATGACCTTTGTCTCCTACGGAGATGGGAAGTTGTGCCAGGTTTGCTTCGTACCTGCTAAATCAGTGCTGATCCACGAGGGGCAAAGGCTACTTCACAACCCACCTTCCCACTCCAAGCTGATAGGATTTTTGCTTAAATAAAGGAGCCAAGTGTCTGCGGAGGAAGGAGAGAACAAAAACGAGTTTGCTGGGGTGGCTGCTAGTTGTGAGCAACCCGGCGCTGGGACTGAGCAGGGCTGTGCTCCAGTGGAGTGTCTCAACAGGAGCAGCTACTGTGCACAGTTGCCTGGTTTAATTGAGTTCCCCAAGTTTCTCTCACTTCCCCATTATTAATATAATTAATAACCTTTAAATAAAGTGGTGACCTTGGAAGGCTTTGGCAGGATCTGGGTAGTGGGAGCTGAATCCAAGGTAGGTGATCAGAGAAAGCAATGGAAAGCCAAGCAAGACCTGATGCTTCTTTCTATGAAAAAGATTTTATTATAGTGATGTTACAAAACACTTCATGGCAGTTGCATATGGGCATGCAGGAGCTGCTTCTACATTTGCTAAATGCCTGGGGCAGAAATATGTTTGCCTGCAGAAACTGAGCGTTGAGGAATGCAGCTACGGGCTCTCCCTTAGCAGTAGCAACGCGCTAGGAACGAGCGTGGCAGACTGGTACTGAACGAACCGCAGTGCCTACGGTATCTCCTTGGGTGCACTTGGGCTTTTGTGTGATTAGAATAAACTTTTTGCTGAGTATGATGAAAGCCTGTAAGTAGGGAAAGACTTGAGACTTCATGTTGTACCGGAAATACAGTCATGGGAAATAAGTGTCTGTTTCTGCCTCGTGAGATTTGGTAGAGTAAGATGCAACGAGCAGTCAGGTGTCACTTGAATTGGTACCAGAACACATCACTGCTAAGAAGCAGGATCCAAGAATCCATCTAGACCAGTCACAGGAGTCAGTGGGAGTTGTTTTGCCCCGGTTTTAGCCCATGAGCCTGCTGTGCAGGTGTATAAGCACAAAATCTGAAGGCAGTTCCTGCCAAAAAGATCACCACATTGTGAAACAGAAGACAAATCTAGGTCATGTTTGTAATGCAATATTGACTGCCATTAGAAATTATTTAACAGTTCTGCTGTGAGCACGTTAGCAGTATGTGACCACAAGCAGGTTGAGCCCTGTTTTTCCTGGCGATGGTAACTGTGTCTCTGGGGACTTCTGGCCTGTGAGGCAGAGCAGACTGCAGTGCAAGCGATGGATGTGCGTTTTAAGGAACGCTTGGGCTGGATTCTGCACCCTTAATTCGTGTGAGCTTGCAGGTACAGAAAGGTGATGTGAAATTGCAGTTTCCTACGAGTCCCTGAAGGCAGGGAGGCGAGACCCCTGTTCCGCACCTACTAGCAGTTGTTGTCAATGTGAGCAGAATCAGGTATAAGATTCGGACTAATTCTTGCCAGTAGAAGCTGTAAGCGAACTGTTAGAAAATAACTGAAATGAGTCTAAAACCCTGTTGTTCATAGTTCCCCGCAGACAGGATACCAAGTTAGAGAACCACAGGATTTATGCTATCTATTAGCAATTAAAATAAATCAAGTAGATTCTCCTTTGGGGTTGTTTTAGATAACTATGCAATTAACTAATGTGTTTTCCTGTAACCAGTTTTGTATTGTCCTAATGACTTTGGCTGCAAAATGAGATCCCCAGCTAAATGATTGCATGACCACAAGGAGCATTAATGATCTTATAGGAAGTGCTGTGTTACCTTAGACTGAGAAATGTTGCTGCTTTACCATCTAGTGCACAATAATGGTGGTAAAGTGTAATGTCTTACTGCAGTGTTCATCAGTGGAAGTTTTTATATATAATCCTAAATGTTTATATTACATAGGAGTCATTATAATGGAATGCCACATGCAGAAATTCATTTTAGTATTTTCAAAGCTATATGGCAGCTTCAGCAACAATTTTTTTTTATTTCTTTTTAATAACCTAGTTCAGCACTCTACTAAGAAAACATGTAAGTCCCATAGAGGTGCATGCTGAAGCTCCATAAATGTGATGTGTATCAGCTGAGGATCTGTCCCAGTGGGGCTTAAGATACAGCTGTAGGCTTTGCTGAATTGAGATCAGAGAACTGCATTCATCTGACTAAGGTGGCTAAGAGTACGTAAGATATTTAAGAGATTTTAAATAGTGATGGTGTTGGTGATATTTGTTCTTAACTTAGGAAAAAGAGAAGAGGGTGCATATGGGCTTAAACAGATTTAGCCTTTAGAAAATAATTATTAATTTCTGCTAATGATCTCAAATGTCTCATAATAAATCTCTTCTCCCCAGTTTCCAAGTCAATGGTCTATAAAACAGTTACAATTCAGAATCATCAGTTCATTTAATAGACCGTAGCATGTTGTTGCTTTTCATTCACGCTGGGCAGTGTATTTTTAATTAATTATATGGCACATTATTGGTTTTTTTTGTTATTTATAACGTATAGACTAGAGGTCACCAAGTGCGTAGTCTGCTTGAATATAATGTGCTTATTTGTCTCAAAACAGCTGTCCTACTTTTCTTCACTAAGCCTGGATCCCAACAGTAGTGCATTTAGAAGGTTCCTGTTGCAGAATAGATGATAATGTAGAAGCTGTTTGAGAGGGTTCTTTCTACCATTTTTATTTTACATTTTATAAGAGCAAAGCTATTTCCTTGCAGTATTTGCAAGCAGGTTTTCTTCGGGCGTCGTGCGTCTCTGGGACGGGAGAAGCGCAGGCGCGTCGGCGGGGCCGTGGGCGCAGAGGTGCTGCTGGTGGCCGCGTCGCGCAGCCGCCCCGCGCCCTTCGGGGTGCTCTGAGCTGGGCTTGCCCGGATGCACTGGGGGCTTTGGCTGCCCTCAAACCTGAGGGAAAGCTCTGCTTTCTGGCTTGACCCGTTGTCATTAAGAAGCAAGTAGTGCTCGTTGTGGAGGAGAGTTTGCAAGGTTACTCTTAGGTGTGGAGGTTGCTTTAGAAGGGTCACAGGTGCTTTTCAGCAGCCAGAGCAACAGGGAGCCTCCTTGTTGGTCTGCATCTGATAAGGGTGGCTGAAAAAGGCAGGAATCTCCTTGTTGGTCTGCACCTGATAAGGGTGGCTGAAAAAGGCAGGAATCTCTGCTAAGGAGAGGTGTCTTTATATTTGTGCTGATAAAACTTTTCATCTTCTGAGCATCATGGTATTAGTTGTTTATTTTGGTCTAAATAATTAAGCTTTTAATTATAGTTAGCGGAAATGTAATAATTTCAGGCACAGCATGTTTGAGTTTGATTTTAGTGAGACTGATGGGCAGGTATTGACAGGCCCAGCAATTAACCAAGGTCAACAAAGGCAAAAACCATGACTTTAGTCATGTAGTCCAGCATTAAAGTATTTAACGAAAAAATCGTGTTCATGATTTGACCAAGTTATGATTTAACATAATATCTGAATAATTTCTTAACTATTTGTATTTAATAACCGTAAGCCTGTCTTGCATCCCCTCCCAGTCTCATCTGCCCGCTTCTGCTTTACTGACAGTCTGTATTTCCTCGAAGCCTTCTGGGATGTGGTTGCTGTTGTACATTGTCATGTAAAATCACCCTAGATATAAATGCAACACTTGGCTTCAGGTACTTTTCATTGCCAGTTTCTAAAACCTATTTTCCCCCTTAAAATTGCTTTGTTTCTGAATGAAGTCCCATAAAGCAAGGAATTTGTTAGGAAGGAGTCATCCTCGTCCAGGACAGGCTGCATTTAGCGCATCAGGCTCGGGGAGAGCAGTGGCGGCCGCAGGGAACTCCCATCCCGTTACAGCTCTTGCCTTCGAGACTGATAGAGCAATTTGGCATGAAGTTACAGCTGTTATTTTGCTAGAACATGAGTGGCATTTCCATCCAGCGTAGCAATTCCTCATCTGATCGCTCAAAATGGGTCTCCAGCAAAGCCAGGAGACCTCTCTGACATTTTGTGTGCTTGATCTTTCTCTAAAGTGAGTGACTCAGGATTGATTGAAGTCTAAAACCTTCTGGACAGCTTTATTTTATTTCAAGCAATATTTTGTGTATTTCAAACCCAAGGTCTGATGTCTAGAAGGGATTGGCTAGTGAGCTCAGGGACACCTCAGACCTAGTAGGACTAAGATTAATGAGATATAACTAACTGTCTGAAGAGTTGCTAAATTGTTCTATCGTATGTTAAGTAGAAGTTGTTATTTTGAGTGTAGTAGTAGATGCCCTGGAATAGTATTAGTAGTACATACCTTGCAACAGTTTCCTAAAATTATACAATTAGATCCAAGGACCAACTTAAAAGTAAAATACATATACATTGCAGAAAGACACCTGAAAGAAGCTGAATGGGGGAATAAAAAGCATCTGATACAAGATGAGTTTAATTGAAAGACATTTCTGAGCAGTAAGTACAGTCATTTGAATATTGTGGTCAAGTTGTGTTTTTTAGCTTAACAAAAGTATTATTGAGTCTGGTACTTTAACAGGTATAGAAAATAAAAAGGAGGTCACAAGGTAGGACCAGAGTTTCAGTAGAATATTTTTGAATGTTGTGTTTGTAAGGATGAAATGTGATTTTAGAGTCCAAGTCTAGTAAGGATGTTCAGCAACTCCAGTGTACGTCCAGTGGCAGCGTCACGTGTCTGGGTGCTGGATCATTTTCGAACTTGAAGCTACTGCCTTTCTGCTCAGGTGCCATTCGCATCCTCCAGCTTCAGATGCTGTTTCTTTCTGTTTAAAACTCATCTGTCCCCAAGTCTCTTGGCACAGTCTTATTGAGGTCAGCAGGATTTACTCAGAGAGAGATCTTCATCTTACAAAAGGCCATCTGAATCCTGCCTGTGTTTACTCCTGCCCTGGGTGTACTGAACGGTGTAATTATGTCCTTGAGGCCGTGCAGGAGGCTGCCGACTGCAACGTGAAGACGGGCTGTGAAGGAGGAGAGCCCCAGCAACGGGAAGCCGTGGTTGAAGCTGCCAAATGACAATCTATATGGGCTTGACTTAGCTTTTCTGGTATATATTAATATATACTACAGAACTCTCAATTCTTGTGCCCCCTGTATCTTCTCTGTTTTTTCCTTTTGACCTTTGATCAGTCTAGTTTTAGACAATGCTCACTTAAAACAATGCTGAAAGCAAGGCATTTATTTTATATTCTGTGCTTGTTGTTCATCACCCACAGTCACGCTGACTTGGTGAAGCACATTAAGCTTATTGACAGTATTCTTTTTTACTGTACTTGAAACATCTGATGATAAATGTTTCTTCACTCTCACTACGTTAAATAGATTCATGTTCTTTGTTACTTCTTGTACATACTAAGGGAATAAACAAGTAGGCGATAAACAATAAAGGCCGACATGGGAGGAAGCTGAGATGCTTTGTCAAACTGTTCTGAATGTTACATCATTTCAGGTATTGTGAAATTAAGGAAAGGATAACAGAAAAATGATGTCCCTGTACAACTGCTTTCTCTTGTTTTGAAATCTTTCCAGACTGAGAAGGGGCTTATTTCCAAAATCAGATATGATTTGTGTTGCGTGATTCCAGAGGTCCCTGTCTGGCGTTCTTTTAATAGCAATGTTTTCCATTGACCTCAAAGAGAGCTTTGTAGGAGAAAGGACTGGGGGATTCAGCTCACAGTGATTTCTATTCACTTCTATTAAGGAGAAGTCTTGGCTGGCTAACACTGTGCATTCTGCTGAAGTACTGGTTCATCGCAGAGTAAATGTACTGTTTAATATTAAAGAAATGATTCAGTCTTTTAGTAGCAAAGTTCTTTCAGGTTATTAAGCTAGCATTGTAATTTCTGTTCTGCTGGTGTTACAAATGAAGTTCTGCAGGATGATTGTGACCACTTATTAGTAGATTGAGCCTTAGACTCATTTTAATTGCTTTTAGTATTCACTTTTCAATTTTTCAGAGCTGAATGAAAGTTTTGGCACTCAGCAGATTATCAACTGCTGAGCATTTTCCAGCCTTTTAAAATATTACTTAATAGGATTCCTATCTCTTTACAGATAATGTGAAAAGATAAAGCAGGTAACTCACTGTTTGGTAGATCCATAGGGATTGTAACCAACAGGTAACAGGAGATATTTGCAGTGGTTCCAGAAAAGCTTCCCATTGCAGTTTTATCCTCCTATCTAGTACACATGAAGATGTACAAATATGCTGTTCCTCGTGAGAGGAATCTCTTCACTGCACATGCTGGTAAGGAAGCTGCTGATGTGGCTGTGGCCTATGGAGAATGTGGTTGCAATCAGGGGATTAAAAGCAGAGGCAGGAGAGAAGCATAGGCTTTGTTGTGAGGCTTTTGGTCCTTCTTTTATTTATTTGTGATGTAATAAATCTGAAATCTCTGGCTTTGTTACTACACAAATAAATTCCCAGCACCTTGTCCAAGAGGTCTGGTTATAGGGGAATAATATTCGGGGCAGTCAGAGGAGACTGTCGCTTTCTGAGGCACCTGGGTCGTGCAGCTGTCACTTTGCTCAGTGCTGCTAAGTTGGTATCAGGTCACGAATTGGGACCTGTTGGCCTCATTAGGCCCGAGGGATCACTGAACGGGGTGAGAGTTTCGTAGAAAATTATGAGTCAGAATGCTGAATAATAGACAAATATCAGATAGATCTCTGTTTGTTTAATTGGAGTTTTTAGTAACCTCAGGATCTGGCCCGTCAAGAGTAGGTATAAATTACATCTCTCAAAAATGTTGCAAAATAAATCCGCCCACTGATTAGGTTGTCTTCTCTTGATGAGTGTCTTTATTGAACTGCCCTGTCACTTCCTCTCGTAATCTGTCTCCTTGGGTGTACAAAATACTGCACCAGATCGAACTCTTCATTGCAGACCATTTATCAGGCAAATGTGGGTGCAAAGCAAATAGGAAAGGCTGTGCGCGACATCCTCGTGATTCGCACCCCCCGTGTGTTTGTGACCTGCTTTTCCTACGATCACTCAGCAGATAGTCTTGGAGATCTTGGCTGTTCTCGTTCCCTCATCCTGCCTTCTTGTGCTTTACCCGTAAAGATATCATGTTTTTCAGGCTTTGCATACTCATCATGTCTGAGCTGTAGTGTTTGCTTCTCTCCCTCCTCCTGACTGTGCAGGATGCCCGTTGCCTCAACCAGCTGGTGTGTGTGCGTGTGTGAAGGTGTGCCGTTTCTCTGCAGTGCTACAGCAGTCTTTGTTAACGTCACTGAGGGGGATTTAGCATTAAAAGGCAGAGAAATGATCTTCCCAAAGATGCAGACGTGATTGTTTTTAAATGCTGTCTGATTTATTCAGCTGTTACTGGTGAATCCCAGAGTGAGCAGCTCCGTATGCATGTCTTCACATTGCCTCATTGGTAGATTAAACTGAAGTGTAACTACACTTAATTTATACAACTTGTAGTATTTCTTCAGGTACAGTGTTTAACCAAGATTATACAAAAAAATTATTAATTCACTATTAATGTGTCTCAAATGTAATTCTCATTCTATCCCACTAAGTCTCCTTCCTTGGGGAGGGGCTTCTTGCTCATTGCATCTCCTGTCATTGAAATAATTTGGATCCCTTTTATCCCATTCTTATTCACCAAGATGCATTTGTTTGGAATAAAAAAAGTGTAGATGATGTTGTGGTAAATGGAGTTCTTGACCTGTGGGTAGGAGATTTCTTTAAGAAAGAATGTGAAATATGTGTTTGATGTTAGAATGTCCTCAGAGTTCTTGGAAACCTATTTTTCCTATGAGCTGTGTCTAGAAAAGGACCTGTGAGATTCCCCAAAAACAAATTATTAACTGTATTTGACAGCTGTCTAGCACAAAATTGTATTGAATTCCTTAAATTAGAACTCGCTGTATGGTATGTATTCTTTCTCCTCCAAATACGTTATGTGCATAAGTTTCTCTGGCTAGTCCTGAATGAATAATTGTTACAGATGTTGTCTCAGAAATCTGACTAATTCTCAGTACCTTTTCATTTTCCTAATCTTAATTAAATCTGAGTGAAGAGGATGCATGATCAGAATGGAAAAAAAAAATCACTTTGAATAAATCAAAAGCAGTGATATGAAATCAGGCTGATCAGGATGAAAATGTATTTTGTACATAAGCATTAAAGGGACCCCCACTTTTTTTCTTTTTCTGCTGAACGTGTCTGAGGAACAGAATCCCTGTTCTGTTCAAGGGAAACAGTGCTGGATTCTGCAGCCTGGACAGAGGCCTCTTGTGCATCAGGCTCTGCCCCGCATCTGGTTTCTGAGAAACACGCAGCGCTTCCGAAAAGCTCCGAGGTGGTTTTCCCGTCTGTGCTAGCTGAGCCACCCTGCTTCCCTCGCTGCTTTCCAATGCCGAAGAGCCCTCTTTTTGCCAAGGTTATTTTTAGCTTTGTTTCCTGATCCCATTCACAGCGTCACACATGGTCAGAAGGAAGGAAGAGGCAGCACAACCATGCAGAGGTGGGAGGCTGTAGCCAGAGACAGGAGGAGAAACCTCCATAGGACCCCAGCACAGCTCCCAGCTGTGGAGCCTGCCAGCGCAGCAGGGAGCAGGGGAGCCAGCCCTCACCCAAAGCCCAATTAAATAAACCCCTCTAAATTAGCCAGAGTGCAGTATCTAGTGGTGGGTCTGTACGGAGGTTGGCTGTGGACTTGTTGCACAGCCCCTTATTCCTTACAGAGGAAACCAGGCACAGGTTGCTAATTCTGGTGCATTAGGCTGGAATAAGGGGACACGTGGGAGTTCACAAAAGCTGCCTTGTTAATTTAACGCTGTCTTTATCTAAAGTGATGCAACTTTTCGGCCTGCTCCGAGCTGTCTGTCAGTATAAATCAGGCATGACTTCATTAAGCCAGCACAAAGCCAGTGCCTGAGGAAGGAGAACTAAACTCACTCCTGGGGTTCTGCCAAGTTATGGGAATTAGGATAGGAAGTGGTTTATTGTAAATCAATTTGGCTACATGCTGTTATAGTAAATAACAAGCAAAGTATGCTCGGTACGTTCAAATATCGGAACAGCAAACAGTAATAAAATGAGATGGAATGTTTTAGAATTATCAAAGTCAGATACTGAATTAAACGACTTATAAAGGATCTGAGCAGCAACCTAAAAGAATGATTCAGACCTGGGGGAAATCTTGAGTAATAAGAGGTTGATTTAATTTCAACTGTGAAGATTTTGGCTTTAAAAATAAATGTTCAGGTCTGATTTTTAGTTTATTCAGTGTTCCAAGCTTGTTTTTTTTTTTTTGGATTTACTGTAGGCTGATTTTGTCATAACCAAATTGCTAAGCAAGATATGCCAGACTACCTTGTGAAATGGGGAAAAAAAGAAACACACCTTCTGGTACCACCCATTGTATGAGACTGGTGTGGCACTCGGGTGCCTCGCGCGAGGTGGATTTCCCTTAATGGCTGCATGACCAGTATTGTGAGGGGCATTAAAACAGGCACAGGGTTGTGCATCTAGGGAAAGTTCATAACACTGGTGATAAAAAGTTCTGTATTTATTGTGCAAATGGCGCAGTGGGCTGCGCTGGTGCAAGTGCCTCCTCAGCGTGTTCAGTTCCTGGCCTAGGGACAGCTGTTTTTCCAATGGCCAGAGAACGATCTTCGTGTTAGGACTGTCCACTTTGGGCCATCCTGGGTAAGTCCAGCGTTACCTCTCACTGGTGAGCGGAATAACTGCTGCCACAGGAGCTTTGAAGGGTTTAATGCTGGTTCAAATCATCCCAGTCTGAAGCTCTCAAAGTGCTGTAACAAAAATGCTAACCGAAGACAGGAGTGAACCCTGTGGCTTTATTTGATAGCGTTTCTTTTGAAGGGCTTTCTGATATATTTTTAACCTTATGTTTCATCTACTTTGAAATATATGTTGTATAGGTAATGAAAGAAGGAAAAAAGCTTTTTTACGTTGTGGAAGAAACTCTATAATCAAACACTACCTCTTCAATTTTTAGTGTGCTAGATATATATCCTTTGGTGATATTTTTTTTCCCCACATTCAGAACTTTTGAAGGATTCAATCTTACAAAATTTATTCCTGAGTCGTCCTTCATAGTAGTAGTTTTGTTGAAATCAGGATGGATAATCCTGTGACTAGCAGTTGTGCTTCCAACAGTAAGATTTTTGAGAGCAACCCAGAAAAAGAGGCAGTGACTTAGGAAAGCTCGAAGCTAATCCTGAAGTGGACAAAGAAGTATATTTTTCCACATGAGCTGTTCATATTAAAAAAAAAAACCCTTTTCTACCTCTGTACTTCAAAAACATCAGCTAACATATGTATCATTCAGTGTTGCGGTTTCTTTATTGATTTTTCCGGACTTGGGGCATTGTGGGCTTTACATTCCATGTTTCACCTCAGTTGCTGAGCTTATATATTTCAATAGAACTGCATTTTTCTTTGTTATGATTCAATGATAGCAGAAACCTAAAAATATTTTCTGTGATTTGTGTGTGTTTTTCATTTCGCTGTAAAACTCGGAGATTTGGTGAGAACTTGAAGAGCTTTCCTTGAAGCCATAACTGTATACAGGGCTCCTATAAAACTGTGCACGCTTGCAGTGATACTGTGAATGAGGAACTGCTGTAGAGCCAACATAATTTGTGAATGAGTTGAAGTTTCTGTAGGAGAAATTCTGTGTTAGGAGCCAGAATGGTAGAAAGGACCATTAAAGTTTTATTGAACTGATGAACTTGGACCCTTAATAGAAGGTCTGTCTTTGACATTGGAAATCCTCTTTGTGAACTAATTCATCTTTTATATTCTATATTGAAATATTGAAATAAAGCAGTACCTTCTCTAGGACTGTGTTTATTCAGAGCACATTTACTCCCTGTGTAGATCCTCTACACAGAGGAATAGAGCAGTAACCCGGGACATACTGATCGGAAGAGACTTGTTGGCTGGGTTTTGGCTGCATTTATCTGTCTGTTTGTGTCCAGAATTTCTAAGGCAAGTGTCTGTGCATGCACAACACTGACAGATTTAATTAAGCATTGTAGTCAAACTCTCTAGTTAAGCAATATTTTAACTCTTCTTGGACCAACTGTTTTTTTTTTTTTTATGGTGCTTCACTCTGTGAAAAAGGCAATTTTTGAGTCAACTTCTCCTAATGCTGCGTCATGACAACAGCATGTGGAGTGCAGGTTCCTGGATAAATGCAGAAAATGTTCCAGGTCTTCCATGTTCTTTCCATGAAATTATCTAGTAATAAACAGTCATGGGGTTTCTGTGGCTGTAGCATCTGCTAAGAGCTCTGGATTCAGCACGAGCCTTGGGTAAGAATGAAGTCGAGGTGAATCTGAACAGGGTCTTTTAGCAGCTGCTAAGGAAAGGTATTTTGTGTAAACTTTGCTTCAGCTGTATTTGAAGTATAAAAGATAGAATTTCCTGTAAGATGTACATTTCAAAATAACTTTCCCCTCATTTGGATTGAGACCAAATTCAAAACATTGGCATTTCCCATGAACTAGCAATTGTGGCCAGTTGTACCTCTAGGCGAGCTCTCTTGCAATAGAGATTGATGCACACTTAGTCCGTGGGTTGCAGTTACCATCTGCAGGCATTAGTATGTATTGGTGCTTCAGCTGAAAAAGAAAATGCCTAAGGCATTTACATTTGGAAAAAGAGGATTGCATGCAGAGTAGGCAAAAGATTCAGTTGTAGCGTGTGCCTGTAACTGCTGGCAAGGAAGGTAGAAAATGATAGGTTGTCTTTCATAAGTAGTTGATCCTTTAGTGGAAAAAAAAAAAAGGTTCAGTAGATTGATGACAGGATTGATGAAACCACAGTTGACTGATGTCTGGGAGCAGAGAACTGCAGCAGTTGAGGCCATCACTCACCTAAGCCAACTGCTAAACCAAGTACATCGTTCAGATCTTGGTGAGGAGTGTCAGTCTTCCAGGGAAATATAAGAATGAACAAGAGTTTTGCTTTAAAACTGAACTTAATCTCAAACGTTTAAAGTAAAAATGAATATAGGTAGAGGTGTGATGGTATTTCATCAGCAGTTCCCACAAACTGCAATTGAACCATTTTTTTTATCTGAAAATTTCCTGGTTTCCAAGACTGAATTTTGTTGCTGAGTCATTTAAACAACATTGCTCCTCAGGGACTGCTGCTCTTTCCCAGTTCCTACTGCAGTGTTACGTCCAGACCCGTCTTTCCTGCTGGATATGGAGTCAATGAAACGGGAGGGATTTTATTCGGTGCAACTGAGAGAATCCCAGAAGTTGTTTCTGGACTGGTGATTGCTGCCAGATGGCACAAAATGCATAAGCATAAAGAAATGTTGAGGCAGCCAAGGAAATTGGGTTGCGAATGTAGGACCTGGTACTGCTGCCAGCTGACAGGAGGGTGGATGGGGGGGAATGTTTCACACCTTGGAAGCCTTGAAATCCACACAAAGTGCGGTTGGAGGGGAAAACTCAGAGAAATTCATTACAAGTTTGTAACTTGTGAAGTTGTACCAATTCATAGATTAAAAACAAATTACTCTTGTGACATTTTGGTCACCAAATTACACAAAATATCTATGGTATGTTAATTTCATCTCATAAAAGGGTAATTTGAATATGTAATTTAGGTCAATTAAAAGTCTTAAGCTTAAGAAGTGATAACAGAAATGTAAAAAAGCTAGGGAGCTGTTAGGATTAATTAAGATGATATGTCTGAGAAAATGAAGCTACAGTGCTGCGTTTTGTAAATGCAAATGAGATTTAAAAGTTAAAGATAATATGCATAGTTTATATACATTATAAATGTATATAATATGTATATGTATATATAAGCATGTCTAATAGC
>JAVCKT010012249.1:0-25178 GCA_032273925.1 Rhynchotus rufescens | reverse complement strand
TGAGGTTCTGGGAGCATGGACAACCTCAGTTCACATACAGCGTTAACACTTCCTTGTGGTGAAGTGATTGGCATTTTTTGGATGAAACACCTTAGCAGTTTGGGGTTGTGGGGTTTTGTTGTTGTTTTGTGCTTTCTTCTGGTGGCATCACAAAAGCCATGGCTTGGGCAAAGGAAGCCTGGCAGGACGGGCTGTGCTGCCTCTCCTGTGGGTTGGCCGCTTATTGAGGATGGTGCTGCAAACCAGAGAACCTTGCAAGTGCCATCTGTCGTGGTCGTTCCCAGGGCAGGGAATGGTCCTGTGGACCTGCTCTTTAAAAACCCTTGTATTGCCCAACTGTGTTTTAAAGCATGAAACAGTGCAGAAAGCCACAGATAGTTTGTTGCCTTTCTAGAAGCTCAAGTGGTTGAGTGAAGCATTTTTCAGTCGCTTTTTTTTTCCTTTGACTTGATAGTTCTCTACTTTGCCTGACTGTCTTTGCACTGAGACTCTTATGGACATAGATAGTAAGTACTTACTCAGTTTCCTTTTCTCCTTTTGCTGTGTGCTAAGCAAGGCTTATTTTGTAAAGTTACTCCTCAGCTATTTGGATTCCTCTAACTCTGGCAGTGATGTAAACCTGGAACACTTACGTGACTGGATGCATTTGATGTGTTCATCAACACCCATCTCCTAAAACAGAATGAACTGGGGAACAAATGACTCGGAGTTCAGTGAGCCACGTGCTGTGTAAATCCTTGAGGACCTTTGCCTGCATTGAGCGGCCGGATTATTTGGCGGTGCATCTGCCCACGTGTGCTGTGGTGTTGGCACCTGGGGCTTGCAGGGGCTCCTCTTGTGTGTCTGTCGTGCTCACACACGAGGGGACGTGACGCCCCAGCTCGGCTCGGTGGCTGCTGCTCAGCATGCAGGACGTGCCGGGGAGCCCAACAGGTGACGTGGCCTTTGGGTAGACTCCAGCCTCCTAGTCGGCAGCACAGAGCTGAGCCTAGACTGTACTGGCAGGCTCTATGTGATAGATGTAGCTTATCCTTAGGTAGGAAGTACTAACAGTGTTTCTTAGTCGTAGCCTTTTGGCAATGCAAGAGCCACTTCCCGTTGAGGTTGCTTTGCTCTCCCGATGCTTTGAACTAAGCTGCATGTTGAAGTGTCTGCGGCTCTTTGTTTGCTGTCTGCACGCGTAAAATGATGTAGCTAAGCACAGCGAGACTAAGCTAGTTATGATTGTGTGTGTCTGCCGTGTTCAGTAAATCGAGCAGTAACCTGGCCCCTGCCAGTTGAGGCCAAGTGGTAGCTTTCCTAGTGTTCAGAAGCTGCAGCTGGGGACAGAAGGAGCTGGCTACTTTTCTGACCCTCATTAGTCATCTTCTTTACTATTTACAGCAGCAGAACTCTTTTGAGCTGTTCTCCTTTGTCTCCTTTCCGATAAGTGATAAAAGATCAGAAGCCTGAGGGCAAGATAAGTGTTTTGCTGTGTTGGACTGTGTTCGTCCTGTGCCCGGAGAGGCTCTGGTGCCTGCAGAGAAGCCTTGCAGAACACCTGGGCACGTGGTGAGTGGAGGGGTCCTGCTCAACACAGCTACTGTCCCCATGTTGTCTTGCTCTAAAGACTCAGAACAACAGGACAAAGTAACCTCACTGAACATGCTCAGCAGCCCTTCTGCTGCAGCTTGGAGAGCCCCTTGGCTTGGGGCAGGCTGGCTTGCCCAGGCCCAGCCTACAAGCCTCCCCCTGCAGGAACAAAAGCCCCTAAAGATCCTGGAGTGGAGTAGAGGGAAGGCACCTTCTGACATAACCACTTACCTGTTCTGGGAGCAATTTTGCCCTCATTCCTTCCACCTTAGGCAATTCTCCCTCTCAGACTCCTCGTCGAGCAGAAAAACACTCAGCCCCAGCCCCTTTAAGCTCTTTCCCTTACGTTTTTGGCTTCTCTGCCTAGGCTCAACTTTGCAACAAGTTCATGACGAAAGTGGCAAATGTTAGTTGTTTTGGGCTTGGCAGAAGCTGTTTACTCCAGGGAATACACAGGGACAAGAAATGCTTTGAAGGGAGCCCAGTGGAGGATTAAAAACAGGAAAAACCTGCTGTCCAGCATTCTGGATCTGCGAAGACCAGCCCCCTCGTGAGTAACAGCAATTGGAGGTATTAGGAGAAAATCCTGCAACTGCCGTCTTGCTGCCCCTACCTTTACCCTCATTTACCCTCATCTGGAAGTGTGTGTGAATAGATCTAACATTATCTACCTGTGCTGTTGTAATGTGTTGGAATTTGATCACCATTAAATAATTCTGTTAAACTTATTGTGGCTTGATTGCCTTCTTTTTTTTCCTTTAGCTTGTACCTACTCTTTTAGTGCCTTTACCCACTCTTCTAGAGCTTGTCTTTCTTGCTATGTTTCTCTTCTTTCATGACTAGTCTCCTTTGCTCCTGACACTTCAGTTCTAAACTCTTCTCTGCTATCACCTCTAGCAGCTTTATGTCATCTTCATTTTTTTCCTATGTTTGGCTTGTGCTTTGAAAATAGGCCTTGATCTGTGGGCAACATTGAGTAATCCTGATGCTCTGCCTACTTCTGGTCTTAGCTGTGTATAGGCTCTCAGCAGGCTTTGTAATTGCCTTTTGCAAGTGTTTGCTTTCTGCTTTAGATATTCCGATTAAGACGGTGCTAAGATCTGTCCTTACTGTAGTGGGCTCTCTGCTGGCCTTGCCATGCTGGACCCTGCTCTGGTGCAAGAGCACAAGGCCTCTGTCATCAAAGGAGATGAGACCTTTGACCATTCAGAGACTTCCATGGCAGAAGCGACTTATCCTGTGTTTTACTGTTCCTCCTCCAATTTGGCAGCAGAGCTTTTGGTTCTGGTCTCCTCTCAGCCTGATTCCCTGTTTTCTCCATTGTGTGGTAAGTTGAGCATTTGCTTTATAGTCAGATGCTGAGGTCAGAATTTCTCAAGGAGGAGATGGATCTAATGTACTGACTCTTCTTGCCCATCTGAAACCAAATAGTCTTTAAAGATGGCCATATGTATATTTACAATGAATATCTCTTATGTTCTCTTATATCTCCTGTAAGATGGACACATCGCTTAGCAAGTTGTTGATGTGACTGCACTCATTTTTCTTTGACCCCCCCCCCCCCAAACTATGGGGGGGGGGAAAACAACTCATCCCATGATTGGATGCACTTGCTTCTTGAAGATGGTGTGTTCTGCTGATCCTACGGAGGAGAAGCCGGATGGATGCATAAATGATTGGATTGAAAGATCCAGAGTGAAGATTCAAGCCAGCGTTTAAAAAAAAAAAAAAAAAAGGTTTATTTGGTTGCTGTGTAACTACCAGTGTTAGTTTTTTTCATTGCTTTTGTTCTCATAAGCCATTGATTTTGCTCCCTGTTGAGGAAAGAATATGGAGTAGTTGTATTTGTGGAAGTGATGAACATTACTTAGAGCACAGCAAGGCTGGACAAAACCCAAGAACGAAGATGCTTAGTCTGCAGTCATTGAAGAGCTTTCTGAGGGGTAGTGCAGGTTCCATAGCCTCTCTGGTTATGGTAAGTAGACTCCTGTAGATGTATGCTATCCATCAGAAAATTTAGGTAATTCCCTACTGTTTGTTACTAGTTCATCCTGTCAACCAAAAGTAGGTTAATGGGGTGAACAGCATTTGCAGCACTTGGGAGGCAGGGTTACTCCTCATGTGATGAGCTGAAAGTTGTCTGATGGAGGGAACTTTGAGGGTTTGAAGTGGCCTCACCTAACTAGGATCTCTGTTAAAACCAAGCTTCCAGTAAATTAGCTTAAACTTTTATAAGCATCATCCACCGAAGCTTCCAAAGCTTGACTTAAGGTATCCTCGATCTGTTGCTTGGCCACCTCTTTCGTCTTAGATTTAAGAGTGAGTTTGCACCATCTGTGAAGACTGAAATTCTTGTAGGGCTTTCTCCTTGCTGGTCTTCAGCATCTTGGTACCAGAAAACAACCTAGTAGCCCTTGAAAATGGTGACATCCTTCATAAAGTTGTTTTGAAATGAGGGGCTAATAAACTAAAGGAAGTGACAGTTGTAAACTCAGAGCTGTGTGTTCTCAGTCTCTTTAAAAAGCAGTAGTAATCCTGTGTAAAGCCTCCTGATGAGATGAGCTCAGACCGAAGGGAGAGGTGGGAACAGTGTGGATAACTAATTCTGCATTGCTAAAGCTTGCATCCCACCCTTGAGCCTCACCAGCTCAGAACAAAAAGATCTCGGCCCTCCTTGGGCAAGCTGATGGAATAAGGAAAGGTGGCTGGGTGGTAAACTGCAGAGCTAGGCAGCGATGACGGCTCCCGTTTGTGGCTTGGCTGCTGTCTGACATGCTGGTGTCCTACCCGTTGTCTCGGCCTTGACTGCAGGGGACTATGGATGATTCCTCTAGATGCAGCTTGTAAGCGCCCCTGGTGGGTGCCCCGAAGCTGCAAATGCCATGTGTTCCCCTTCCTTCTTGTCTGCGTGTGTGGTCCATGCGTCTGGCTGACGGATCATGGTCCTTTGCTCCCTTGCCCAGCACGAGCTGCTGAGGTCAGGATCAGGAGATGATCCAGTTAGAGCAGCCAGCTTGTTGGGGCTCCTTCAGCCTTTAGGGGTCATCTGGGCTCTTTACATTGTGGGCAAAGGATTGGGGAAGAGCAGGATAGAGACCTTGGAGTGAAGCTGGCTGCAAGACTAGGAAAAATGGTTGTTATAAATGCTAAATAATCAGTATGTACATATGTATATTTAGATATGTATATGATTCAGTTGTTCTAAAGGTAAGTTCTGGAGTTACAGTTGCTGATGACTGAATTTGCTTACTTTAAATAAGAGAAGCTGCCTTTTTAGCAGCTAGATCCTCTCCTAGCTCATGTCCCAAGGTGCCCGTGGTAGCTCTGATGCTTGGGACAGGCAATACCTGTGCATTATATCTGCCCCGAGGCAATTTTTAGCATGTTCTGTCAGAGCTCATGCAACTTGGGAGTATTATTTTTTTCCCCTTCAGTCTAGACCTAGGGGTTTGTGAGTTGAAGCAGTGACACTGTGACTTACTGATGGGATCTTCACTAATGTTTTAACATGTGATTTGGTAATTAAGGCTTCAGTTCTGCAGTCATGCATGTTGTTAACGCTGTGCTCTGGAGGAGCCCCAGTCAATTCAATAGTCCAGTTTGTGAGTTACGGTGAGCACGTGAATGACTCCATGACATCAGAGCTACAGGAAGAGATCATCAAAGCTTATGACTTGATCTTGATGTTGGCTTCAGCTGTTGCCTGTTTCTTTCATGTTGACCTGCCTCCCGCTGAGCTGTCTGGATGGGGCAGTGCTCTGAAACGTCTGCTCTGCTATTAATTCTGCACATGAGTCCCCCTGCTCTGCTCTGCCCAGCTCTTTCCTTGCCTGGGTCATCACAGAGTGGCAGCCCAGACCTTAAGGAAAATGGACGGAGCGGAGCGCTTGGTAAAGCTGTGCAAGCGCAGTGACGTGGGACTGTGTTGTGGCCTCTTCGTGGATGCGCTCGAGCTATTTGCTGTGACTAAGTAGGTGCAAGGGGCGACTCGGCGCCAATGATAAGGGCTGTGCGCACAGCCTATACACGACACCTTGGTCCGCCATGGGCTGTGAGCAACATGCCTTGCGTGTGTTGATCATGCTGAATTGGTGACTGGCATTGACCCTGTTGATTTAGCAATGTTATGTTAAACTCCCCACCACACACACACACCCATTTTTTCCTCACTGGAACCCTATACAGCAACAGAAAGTGTTCAGTGTGTCAGTCGGTGACCTCTCTTTAGAAACTCTGGTGAAAAAGGGTCACAACAACAGATGCCTTGCAGGAGGCTGGGCTTTTGTCAAACAGACAGTGCTGAGCTCAGTAAGGGATAACTGGTGTAATGTGCTGTGATTTGAGGTGACATATAAAAGGTAAGTACAGACACTTTGCTGACACTCCTATATTTAAATGCCAAAATCTTTGCTCGAGTCAAATCTTTCCTTGGTCAAGTAATGTGTTCAGATGGCTTCCGTAAAGCACTGCAGTGGGAAATGAGGTTTGTTGCCCCGGGCATTATAGGAAAGGTCTTCCTTTGGTCAGCACTTCCTCCAGAGAAAGGTGGTCCTGGCCATATACCAGAGAGGTTGCTGAGCTGCAGCACAGACCAGGCCGCAACAGAAGGGAGGAGACCTCCGAGCATGTTGCACTAGCAGTGCCTGGAGCACACATGAGGATGGCCCGGACTGCTGTGGCGTGAAGGGGCATGGGCCCAACACCATGAGGTGGAAATGGTGCTGTGCTGGTCTTAGCAGGCTCTGCTCCCAATCTGAAGGGCTTTTCAATAGTTCTGGGATTTCAGTGTCATGATCCTTGACCAGGCTGCTTATCATGCCAAGTAACTAGGCAGTCCTGCCTTTCAGGAGTGCTGTGAATTATCTTACAACTAAATTAAATTCTTAGAACTCGAGGATGCTTGAGCCCATTCCTCCTGTTTGCTGTAGCTTTTTCCTCCCCCTATTTTCCTTCTAGTGAGCTTGACTTTCAGCTGGACTGTTGGTTGCAGCACTAGCATCTTTCCTGAGCTGCAGTGGGGACCATGCCCATGGGACCATGCCCGTGTCAGAGGTGGCCCCTGTGAGGATATGTGTTCTTTGGCCCTGCTTGTTGTGGCCAACAGCAGCAGCGGTAAATGCAGGGCCAAGGCTGCTGTTCCAGCCCTAGCTGGTACCTGGGCTTCCCCGAGGCAGCAATATCGTTATGCTAGTAGGAAACAGACTGATAGGATGTCTCTGATTCCAGCAAGTCTCCAGCTGGGGGCTGGAGTCATTTTAGTCAGCTGCAGATCCGTATCCCCATGCTTCTCCTGATAAATGCCTTCTGGGTGTCCTTTGTAGGACACAGTGTTCTCCTTAGCTTCTCTCTCTTCAGGATTCACCCATTTCTCTCCTGTGACACAGGCTGGACACCTTCTATAGGAGTTTTTTTTTTCCAAGCAAATTTTTGGCCTCCCTCCTTGAAGGCCCTGCTTTGATGCTTAGGAGCTGCCCTTGCTGAGTCCCAGTGCAGCTGCATTTGCCATGTGCAGCTTTGGGGATGTTCTGCCTTGGCCCCAGTGTCCTGGGTGAGTCACCCCTGTGGGTATGAGGACCAAAGGGAGATGCCATGGGAACAACCACCCATCGGCAGCAGGTTAAGCTGTGGAAAACGTGTTGTTTCATTGAAACAGCAGAACTGTGCTTTCAAAGGGGGCTCGAGTCCCCTGAAGACCAGCTCGGATCCGTCTCTAGAGGTGCCTCCCGCCTCTGCCATCTCTGACCTCCCCCTCGAGGCAGGGATGTGTCATGGTCCCAATCTTGTTTATTCCTAAATTGGAGGCAATGGGAGAGATGACACTGAGTACCTGCTCCACATGTAGGTTTGCAGGTGCCAGGGAAAACAATGTGGGCCCAAAGGCAGTTGAGCATGACCAGGAACTGCTCTGCCAGGTAACCAGTGAGTCTGAGGTTGGCGTCCTCCACCTCAGCTTAGGAGGACTCAGGTTCTGGATGATGCTGTGGAGGTTGCTCAGTTTTGACTGCTGAGGGAGAAGCTACTTGTACAGGTGTTATAAAATCAGCTTTTTAATTTTTCCTCCTTTTAAATAATTTTTAAGAATTCTTCCTTAAATTCACTTTTCCCACTGTGGACTTGTCTTCCAGTTTCCTCTGCAGGGCGAGGGGCCCTGGGCTGGGTGGCTGTAGGGGGAGCCAGTCCTCCCTGTGCTGCAGGTCCCACCACATAGAGGGGCAGTCAGAGGCCCTGCTGGCTTTGGGGGAAGCTCGAGTTTGGCCTCTTCACCAGTGCAGAGGAAGGGAAGCATCTCCTGGCTTAAGCACTCAGCCATTTACAGGTGATTATTGAAGTCACGCCCTCTCCTTGCTCCCTTTCTTTGAGGCCTAGCTCAGTCTTTTGTCCCTCTTTCTTAGAGGAAGCCCTGCCTAACCTTCACCTAAGGCCTTTCTCTCCTGGCTCTGTATTTGTTGGCAATCCCAACAAATTGGGGGGTGCCGGGAAGGGCCTTTCCCCAGGGACCGCTGCTGGATCTGTGCTGGGCCATCAGTGGGGCCCTGGCTGCTGTGGCTCCCCCTGCACTGCTGCTTGCAGTAGAGCTGCTGCCCCCAGCTGTGTGATCCTGGGCTCACACCTGCCCCTGCGAAAGGAAAGGAAAGGAAATACTGCAGGGAGCTGCTGCTGCCCTCGGCTGCTGCTCGGCTGCGGGGCCCGGGGACGGGGGTCTGGCAGCAGCGGCGTGGGAGGCGATCCTGGCTCGAGGCACCGGGATGCTGCGTCCTGCTGCAGCGCCCGCGTGCCCCGTGGGCCCTGCTCCGCGGTGCTGCCAGGCGAGGGCAGCAAAGGCCGCGGAATGGCTGCTCCAAGGGCGGGCGGGCAGGCACGAGGCCCGCGTGCCTGGGTCCATTTCCAGGCCGCCGCTCCCTTCCTTGGACAGCCGCCAGAGCTGCTCCCCGCCGCCAACATCGGGGAAACGAGGGTTGCCCCTTCCCTGTCCCCTCTCTCCTGCGGCCGGGAGGCAAGCGGGGCTGTGCACAGAGAGATCTTTTTCTTTCTCTCTTTAAAGAGGGCTTTTTTTACCCGCTCCTCTCCCCGCATGCGGACAGCCACGTTTTTGAACGCTGCAGTGCGCTGAATAGTCCCCTGGGGTGTCGCGCGGAGACGCCGAGGGTTTGTTTTAGTGCCGCCGCTGGGGCGGAGCCGGCAGCTGCTGGGACTGCGCGCGGGGCCGAGGGGAGCAGCCGAGCCCGCGCGGGGCGCGAGCTGCACTGCCGCCACCCCGCGCCGGCCTGGGGGCCCAGGGGGCTCCCCACCACCCCCATGGCCGACATTGGTCGCCCTCCTCCTCTGTGGAGCCCTCAGTCCTCCCCAGCGGCACCTCTGGAGCGCCCTACTCCCGCTGGCACCATCTGCGCAGGCTCCCGCTGGCAGGCGGCCCCCGCGCTGCCCCTCGAGGCCCTCGCGCCTCGGCCGAGTGGCTGCCGTGCGCGGGCCCGCGGGGCTGCGCTGCTCCGCGAACTGCTCCGCTCCCCCTGGCGCCCCGTGCGGCCCGGCCTGTCCCCCGGGGCTGCGGCGCTGCCTTCCCGGGCCTGGCCCTCCCGCGGCTCCCCCTCCCCCGGCCTGGCCGCCTCCGTGTCCTGCCATCTCGCGCCTGTGAATAATTCACTCCCTGCGTCCCTGTTGTTTCCTTGCAGGTATTTATAGCCTGCGATCACGTCTCCTTGGAGGCAGCTCGTTCCGCCACCGTGTAAATTTAGCTCCCGCCGTCTCTCACATGTCGTGCCCTCAGGTCCTGGCGGGTGCCCTCCCACCCCGTGCCCCACTGGCAGCACCCTGGACGGAGCGGGGGCACCAGGGCACCCGCGTGGGGAGCACGGGCAGACCTCATGTGCGTGGGTTCCCCATGTCCGCGGGCTGGGAAGGGCCGGTGCTGCGGTGCCCGCCCAGGCTGGAGCCACGCGGCTCCTGCGCTGGGGCAGCGCGTTGCCCGCGGCAGCTGCGCCGCCCGCCAAGCCCTTCAGCTGTTCCCGCGCGGGGCGGGGGGGAAGGGGGGTGCTTTGAAATTCCTAGGCTGCCATCTGTGCTATGCAAATCCCCCCATTTGATGGCTGTGCCGAGACCCGCTTCCGGACCCGGCAACAGCCGCCGTTATTATCTCACTGCTCGCTCGCTCGCTCAGCGCCGGCGCCGTTTGCCTGAGCACAGCAGCCCGAGGACCGTTGCGAAAGGGGCCTTTGCCCTGCCGAGCTGCAGGAGGGAGGCGGGGGCGCAGGAGCTGCCCGGGGGGCTGCGCGGCAGCCCCTGCCCTTGGCGAGGGAGCAGGCGCTTGCGGGGAGCGCTGGGGCCAGCAGCCTGGAAGCCACAAGCCCCGAACGCAGCACTGAGCTCAGCAATGTGCCACGAGTGCAGCCCCTGGGGGCTGCTGGGGCATTTTGTGGAAGGGGGGGACAGACCCCGTGCTCTGCCCCCCCTCAGCCGCTGGCTCTGGCCCTGCGTGCCGGCCGGGAGCCGTACGTGCTCTTTAAATGCTAATCTTGTGGAAAGGCAGCAATTCCCCACCCTGCGCTGGGGCTGCAGCCGCTTGCCGGGCGCGGGAGGGCGGGGGGCCGTTTCCCAGCACCGCGCGGGAAGGTAATTAGGCGGCATCCTGCTCCGCGCCCCGCTGGGCCCCGGCCCCCGGGGAGCCGCGCGGCCGGGAACGGCCGCCCGGGGCTCCCGCTGCCTCGCGGGGCTGGGGCACCGGCCGGCGCAGGGCCTGGTTAATATTTTAGGAGCTCTTTGGCCGCGGGGGACGGCGAGGCACTCTCGCAATCGCCTTTCATCTGCGGGAGGCCTCCACGCAGACTCCAGCCGAGGGAGCTGCCGCTCCAAACCCGGCTCTTATCTGCCCGTTCCTCGTTCCTCTCCACTTCACTACAGCTACAGTGGCTTGTTACGGTTTTTTCTTTTCTTTTTTTTTCTTTTTTCTTTTTTTTTTTTCCGGGCAGGGCTGGAAAAAGCCTGGCTGCTCCCGGCCGAAGGTCGTTTTCCAGCCAAACCTGCTTTCGGCGGCTGCGCGAGCATCCCCGCACACCTCCCGCTTGCCTGTCGCTGCCCCTTTGCTGTGTGTTCTTGGGCTGCCATGAGGGATGGGGGCCCTGCCAGGGGGCCGGAGGTGTCCCCTGTGCCCAGGGGTGACAGCATGTGGCGGGCTGCCTGGCCGTGTGTCATGGTGGCAGGGACCTGGGGGTCTCATGGGGGACCTGCACGGTGTGTGTCCGCATCTGTGTGCACTGTGCTGCCCTGCACTCTGATATGGGCAACCCAGGACAGGGGACATGTGTGTGTGCCCGGTACAGATGGGGTCACTAGCCCTGTGCCCACGCAGCACCGTGCCGTTCCTCACCAGGTCTTGGTGGCCAGGTGGACTCTGCGCACCCTGCTCACGTCCTTGCCCCAGCTGCTTTGCATCTCCAGCCCCGGGCAGGACGGTAAAACAAACACGGCTGCATAAAGCCTGGTGACGCGGCCGCCTCCTGGCCCCGTTACCCGCCGCCGCTGGCCAGCCCGACCCTGCGCTGCGTGCTTGGCACTGAAACCAGAGCTGCGCCGTGACCGCCAGCCCCTGAAATGGGAGCCGCGGCGCAGTGCAGCACTGCCTGCTCTCCCTTCCTCCTTCCGTCCCGGCCTCCCTCCCTCCGTGGGGCCTCCCTGGCTCTGCCGTGGCCTGTGTGGCCACGGGCCGGCTGCTGCTGTGCCCTGCCGTCCCCTCTGCCCAAGGGCGCATGCGAGTGGGATGCACCAGCAGCTGCCCTGTGGCCCCGCGGCTCTGCCTGGAAGCGCATGGAGACCCCAACAGCCTGAGCATCCCTTGCAAGGACACTCGCTGCTGCCCTGAACCGCCCACTCCCGCCTGCCAGGACCACACAGGAGCAGGCAGCAGAACCAGGCTTAGGTGCCGACTGGTAAGGAGGAGGAGAGTGATAAAGGAGCAGAACCTCTCTCTTTGTTGGAGACAGCAACGGCAGGAGAGGCGAGGGTGCCCTCAGAGAATGGCCCAAGGCGGACATGGCACTTGGTGGGCTTCTTGCAGTTCTTGCTAGTTTGGTCCCAGGCCATTTCCCCGATGCTCTGGCCGGACGAGTGCTAACAGCTGGGCTGCTGCTGCTCAGCCCCATGCAAGCCTGGCTGGAGCCCTGGACTGCTTCCTTGCAGGCAGCTCCCTGATCACTCTGAGATGTTGGAGGTTGGTTTGGATCCTTTTGCCTGGTCCTTGGAGTCTATCGGAGTGAGCTATATACCAGGGATAGTACCATGGGGCTTCTATCCCTGGCCCCGTCTAGCTTAGTCCAGCACCAACATCCCAGTTGAAATGACGTGGCAAGACCTACTATGCCCTGCAAGAAACCCATCCCTTGTTCTTGGACACCTCCAAGCTTGGAGAGTGACGTCCACAAGGGTGACATGCCGCTGCCCGTGCCTGGGCAGCTGGAGATGCAGCATATCTGCCCAACTCTTTGCCCAAGCAAGAACTGGGTCATGGAAGAAGGATGGGGTGCCAGGTTTCAGAGGATGTGTCCTTTTGGAGCCAACTGCTGCTTCTGGTGAGAAGTGCACACACTATCTCACTCTGTAAAACACACAGGGCTTCAAAGCAGCTTCAGGATGTTGGAGCAGGTTCATGCTAGGGCTTCCTGCTCACTAGAGCAGGAATCCCTGGTTCTGTCCTAGCTGCGGACACTCGGTAAGCAGGCATGGCTCAAGGTGTGCCCGGCAACCAAGTGGGGCTGTGCTATGTGAGGTGCCACTGTCAAGGTCCTCACGAAGCTGATGTCTCTGACTGGGTTTGTCCAGGCCTGTAAAGACTGAAGGGTCTGTCTTTGCTCAGCTTCTCCAGGGACCTCAGCAGCACCATCGAATGCTCCCCTACCAGAGCAGGCACCCGGGATGGCAAGGACTAGCGGCGCCTGTCTTCCAGGAAGACTGTGAGCTCACAGGTTTAATTTTCTCAAGACTTAGTTTGGCTCTGACATGTGATCCTCGCTGCAGGAAGGACGAGGCAAACGCATTATCCCCCAGGGCTGGCTGGCTCGACCTTGAAGGGAAGAGCTAAGACTGCATCATGGCTTTTCCACCCTGCCGGGGTTGCTTCCAATAGCAATTTAATATCTCCCTGATAACCCAGGCTGGGTTTCAGTCACCATTAGGAAAAAAAAAAAAAGAAAAAAAAGCTCTGCTGACAAAGGTACAAGTCCTTACTTGCACGGGGTCCGGCTCTGCATGGCTGAGGGGGCCCCGTGGCTGGCGTTCCTCCCGCACCCGTTGCCCGTTGCCAGCTTTGCCCGTGGGACACGTCACTCGAGGCCACTTCCTACGGCTGCTGGGTAGGGAGCGGGCAGCTGAGCGAGGACTCGCGTAGCCAGAGCTGCTGGATGAGAGGGACTGCAGCAACCTGCCGCCTCCTCGGGCCGCCGCTGCCATGGCCGCCTGCTGCCAGCAGCGACGTTCCTGGGATGGGAACACACGGGAACATGCTGCAGTGCCCGGGAGCTCGCCCTGCATCTCCTTGCCAAGGGAAGCTTCCCAGCTGGGAAGGAAAGGGACCCCTGAGCCACACGTTGCTCCATCCCCAGCCCTCTGCACCCCAGCAGACTGCAGAGCCCAACCTTGGCTGTGCTGGCCCCTGAGAGCCTCTCCTGGGGCTTCAGCCATGAGATGTCTCCACCAGAGAGACAATGTGGTGGTGCTTCCAGGGAGACGAGCCGGACCATGCTGGCCTCCCAAGGCCACCATGGCACCATGAAGCTCTGGATGCCGGGTGGAGCCACCTCGGCCCACGCAGGAGCCGCCCCGCAGCCGCGTTAGCGGCCTGGCCCCTGCAGACACCTCTCCAGCGGTGAGATGTTGGCTCAGGGCCCATGCCCAAAGGCGCCCGGGATAGGCCAGGCCTAGTCTGTGGCCGTGCCCGGGCTGCCGCGGGGACACAGGGCCTGGACAGCTCTGCGCTCCTGTCCCCGTCCCCCTCGCCACCCTGCGAGCCTGCGGCTGGCGTGGTGCCCGGCGGCCGGGCCTGCTTCCTCGCAGCGCCGTCACACGCCCCGGTGCCCTCCAGCGCGCGACACCTTCCCGGCTGGAGGCCGCTTCCGCCTATTCTTTGCCTCTCGGCCGCCGGAGCAGGGTGCGTGCCGGCGCGCCGGGGGGGCCGTGGGCCCGAGATCCTGAGGCTGGAAAGGAGCAGCCTGGGCGCGAGGTGCCGGCACCACAACCGGCCCGTGCAAGGGGACTGGGATCCAGCGCTCCGCACGCGGGCCCGGCGGTGCTCCCAGCCCCGGCGCTTCCCGCGTGCGGAGGAGGCACCTCCCGGCGCAGCCGGCGTCGCCACACGACGGCCCTCGGCTCGCGGCACAGCGGGCCGGTCGCGCCGACGCGGCGCCGCGCCGCGTCCCTCAGCCACGGCTCCGGGGCCGGGCTCCCTGGTGGAGCCCATGCCAGCAGAGGGCCTCCCTTGCCCAAACAGCGCTCGGAGCCCCGAGCGGCCACGAAATTATAAAACATATTATCTTTTTGGAGAAACTTTGTGGAAGGACCAGACCAGGGGCTGGAGTTCCTTCTCCTCCAGCAGAGCAGCGACTGTTTTTATTTATTGATTTATTTATTTTTCTTCTTTTTTATTTTCCTCACCCCACTTTGCTTTTTTTTTTTTTTTTTTAATGCTTACTACTGCTGGCGCTCGCAACACATTAAAGCAGCGGGAGCGTTCATCATTAAAATGGCAATTGCAAAGCAGGCAATAAATTTAACGTCATAAAATGCGCTGGGAGGGTGTCCCCCCCCCGCCACCACCCCTGCTCATCTGTTGCTCTTCAAAGGCGAGGTGGAAGCCGCTTCTGATGGGAAAAATAATTAAAAAAATAAAAAGAAATAAATGGGGGAAGAAGCAGATGAGAGGGCCGGCGAGGCGGCCGGCACGGCCGTGGGGAGCGGAGCTGCTGCGCGGAGGGTGCCGGAGCCGCCGGCGCCAGCGTCCCCTTCCCGGGCAGCTCGCTCGGGGCCGGCGCGGTGCACGAGGAAGTGCTCGGGCTGTTACTTTTTACAGGTGAAGGAGAAGTGCAGCAATCTGCCACTTTACAGCCTGGCATTTCTCCCCGCAGGTTTTCTTTTTTTTTTTTTTTCCCTGTTTTTTTTCCCTGTGTGTGTGTGTGTGTGTGTGTGTGTGCGCGCGCACGGTGGCGGGGGGGACGGCCGGACGAGTGGAGCAGAGCGAATTTGTCGTAAACATCTATCTTTCCGCCGCGTCCTCCACCCCATCGCGCCGGGAACAAAAGGTGATTTGAAAATGCAGCCGTGTCGGGCTGGAAATCAGGCACGGATGCCCGGGCTCGCCTTAACCGTTGCAGCGCTGGCTGGCGGCCGCGGCGCCCCCAGGGCCCGATAGCCCGCGCCGCGCCGCGCTCCGCCAGCCAGCGTCTGCCAGCAGAATTAGCCGTTGCGTTGGAACCGTTCGCTAAATAATTCAGGAGATTTCTTTCCTTTTTTATTGCGAGAAAGCCGCTTTTTTTTTCCTTTTTTTTTTTTTTTTTAGGTGGTTGCATTTTCATGCCACAATTTTAAAACGGCGCCCGGGCAGGGGAGGTGGCGGCGGCGCCGGGGGCGGGGGGCAGCGCCACGCTCATGCGAGATCGCCATGTGTTTGCAGCTAAGCTCCCGGCGTTATTTGAGGATTGTAAAACAACAGCGGATTTCTCTCGCTCCCGCTCCGCAGCCAATTTTTTTTCCCCTTCTCCCCCCCCCCGCCGCTCCACGCGGCTCTCATTGCGCGGCAAAGGTCAGCCCGTCGCTTTGGAAAGCGGCCCCCCCGCTGCCGCCAGCGCCGGTTATCAGATGTGGGCAGCGCGGGGCGGGGGGCGGGAAGCGGGCCGGGGTGCCGGGGTCAGCGGCGCGCAGGCGGCTGCGCCGCCACGGCGGGGACGGCGACGACGACGGCGGCGGCGGCGGCGCCGCAATGAGGGAGGAGGGAGAGGGGCGCCCGGCGAGCGCCCAGGGGAAGGCGCTGGAGCGGCCCGACAGCCGCACGCCGGTGAATAATGGGGGCAAATATAATGTAGTTGATTAGCCGCAGCTATTGCGACGAGCCTCTGAGCCTGCCTCCCAAGAGCTTTTCAAGCAACGAGAGCAAAAAATTCTCGGCAGGGGCGAGTGGCTCCGCGTGGGCACTGTGAAGGGCTGAGCCCCACACAGAGGGATGGGGGTCAGAGCCGGGGGCTGAGCCCCACGGCAGAGGGGTAAGGATCATGGCAAGGAGAGGAGCCCCACGGCAGAGAGATGGGGATCACGACGCGGGCTGAAGCCCACGGAGGAGGAATGGGGGCTCCTCCACAAGGGCTGAGCCCTGTGGGGCAGTGCCAAGGCCACGGTAGAAGGATGGGGGTCTCTGCACGGGGCTGAGCCCCACAGCACGGTAAGGAACAGTGGGAGCTGCTGCTACTGGGAGGGGACAAAGGGAGCCTGGGCAGAGCTGGGGGCAGAGCCCGGCCCAAGTGGGGGGCAGAGCCCAGGCGTGGGGCAGAGCTGCCTGTGCAGCTCTGGGCTGGTGCCGCAGTGACCGGCGGCGCCGGGGCGGCCTTGGCTGCAGGGAGCCTTTCCCTGCCGACCTGGTAACAGCCGAGGCACCGAGCAGGCCGGCGAACTTTGCCAGCAAATGGTTTTTAATTAAAACCAGAAGACGTTCCTCTCTGCTCTGGCTCTTCGGAGTTGACCACTGCGTGCATCCTCCGCCTTTGGTCTTCCTTTCTGCACAGCTTGACGCAGCAAGATGAAAGTAACCCAAAAGCACCAGCAAAAAAAAAAAAGAAAAAAAGAGAGAGCCATAAAATCACAGCTCGGAGGCATCCCCCTCGCTCGCAATGGGGAAGGGCAGGGACGGCCACAGGGCACCCAGCTGGGTGGGACGGGGCCCGTGCAGGACCGGCCTGGCGAGGTGCCGTGGGCGCCGCAGTGCCGGGCGAAGCCTGTGTCCACCCGGACGGCGGGAGCTGTTGCCTTCAGCCCTTCTAAAAATAACGGCGAGAAAGCACCGCGAGCGCGGCAAGCGCCTAACTGGAAGCAGCTTTCGAAACTCCCAGCTGGAGACTGGTTTCGAGGCGTACATGAGCCTTTCTGGGAAAGAGCAATTAAAAATAGCGAGCGAGCGACCAAGAGAGCTGAGTGCCGGCCATGGCGCCCGGCATGCTCAGGGCGCCTGCCATGCGACGGCCGGTTCAGGTTTCCACCAAGAGCCGGCGTGAAGGAGCAGGGTTGTGGTGGGACAGGGGGGTCTCCCGATTGCCCGAGCGGCGAGTCCATCTCCGGGCTCCGTGTGGGGCTCGCGAGTGGCTGCAGTGCTGCCAGGCAGCGCCCGCTTGGGCTCTTGCGGCATTTTTGGCGGCACAGTTGGGCTGGGGTGGCACAGGGGCTGTGTCCAGCGTGGAGCCCACAAGGGCAAACACCACGGTGCCCCGGGCAGGAGCTGCCGGAGCACCGCCCAGCACAGCCGATGCAGCCGCTCGTGCTGGAAGGGAGGCTCTGGGCGGGGAGGTGTGAGGCCGGCCTGGCCTCCGCGCAGCTGCTCGGGGCTGGAAGGGAAGCGCCTGGCAGCCCCTCCGCGACCCTGCACGCCCCACACAGGCCTCGGGCGGCTCCTTTCCAGGTTGTCGACCTCCCCCACTGGTGCCCATGGGCAGCCAGTGGCGCCATCCCACCCGAGGCTGGATAGGGACCTGGTATCCCCAGCCTATGTGTGGGGGAAGCAGGCGGCACCTCCCCACTCCCTTATGGCCTCCTTTGCCCTCCCAGAATGGACAGGGGGACAGCCCTCATGTCACATGGTGGTGGAGAGCCCCATGTGGCTGAAGAACATTTTGGAGGTGCTGGAGCCCAACGTGGTTATGCCTCTGCCAGCAGCCCCAGCCTATCCCGCGTGGACATAGGGAGCGGGACGCCCGCCAGTGCCTCGGCAAACGCACTCCTGCAGTGTGGGGAGGTCAGCGCTTCTCCGCTCCCTGTGTCTAAGCACATCTAGGAGACCCTTGGGGCCACGGTGCTCAGGCCACAGCACCCAGTTGCACTGGGGACCAGCTGGGTGCTGCCTCCAGCGCCGGCGCCTGCTTGGCAGACCTGTGCATTGCTGCTTTCCCATCCATGGTTGTCCAGAGGCTGCTCCCGTGTCCTTCCACATCCCCAACAAGAGCCCTGGGTGAAACAGGGCCATGGCACAGCCCCCCAAAGCTCTCCCAGTGGCAGGTTCCTTGGCATTCATTTCCTCTCCACTGCCTTCATGTTTTGTCTTCATTCCCTAATGAAGGGCTATGAGAGAAGAAGTCTTGTGGAAACCTGTCCCGGCAGCAGCTTTCTTGCTACCAACCAGCTCACCATCTCCTTCATAAAATGATTTCCTAGTGATCGGGAAAAGATCCTTTTTGTGTATTTTAACTAGAAAAGAGCACACAGCTCTCCATTTCTTCCGCACTGTCCTTCTTCCAGCCTCTCATTTGCTAAGGCCACAGATCCCCATGGAAATGGCATTGTTTTGTCATTGTCCTGGGATAACAGCTGTGCCATTGGGGAAGCGATTTCCAAACACGAATGTGAATATCCGTTGCCACTGCTTCTCCCTGGCAGTGCATGAATAGCCCCAGATCACTCCTTCTTACTGATGCTCATGAGAGAAAACCTCTCCCTTTCCCTTTTCTCTGAGGTCCAAGGAGTTCCTGCGTCCCTTGGCTTCCCTTACCAATTTCCTCTAATTCCTTCTGGCTCCTTTTCTCCCTGATAACAACGGCCTTCCAATATGTGTAAAGCTGTCACAAAGAGGAACGTAATAACCTGTTCTCCGTGTCCAAAGGCAGAGGACAAAGAAAGGAGAAGGCTCAAATGGGGCGATTCAGGCTTGCTGCACGGAGATCCTCTCCAGCCGCCAAGGGATTTAGGGATTTGAGGTTAATCAGTAGCTCGGTGAGGGTGAGGGCCCATCCATGGAGGACAGGCTGGAAAACATCGCTGAGCACTGGGTTGATCCTGGCCAGGGGCTGAATGAAGATGGCCAGACAGCCCTGGGAGATGCTTCTCCTTGCCCATCCTCCAGGACAGACGCAGAAGCAGAAGCAGGAGGTGCCATCCCCGTCCTGGGCGTTGCAGTGGGACCCAACCTCCCAAGGACGTGTAGAGGCAACGGGAAGCGCTCGGAGGCTGTGGCAGCGGAGGAGCAGACAGATGAACTGCCACAGCCAAGGTTGTGCAGTTGGTGGGGAATAGATCTGCCATCGCTTGGCGCGAGGCTCAGCCTGGCTGCCTATTATCTATCTTCCAGGCTGCCAGTTTTAACAATGGACATGCTGTCAATTCCACGCAATAAAATCCTTCCTCCACATACATATATGCACAATCGGAGACTTTTTATTGGGGCACTTTATTTTCCTTTAGAGCTGGCCGCATCCGTGCAGTGATCCGCCAGCAGCACCCGAGCAGCAGGCAGAAAGAGCCGTGTCAGCAAAGGTGGGGGGAACCCGCGTACCCGGTCGCTTTAGCGTTGCATGGCGGGGCAGCGGCGTTCCTGACAGGGGCGAACGCACGGATGAGCACACGTAGTCGGGTTGCATTTTAATGGCCCACAGATCTCCACTGGGGACACGGTGTAAAAATAAAGCACTGCAAACACGGCAAACACCCTGTCTCTGGTTTGCCTGTGGACCAGAAGCGGTGTGAAGGTGAGTGTGATGCCCCCAGCTCTGTGGAGCAGAATTGTTCAGTCTGCAGCTGTGCAAGGTTGGGGCAGCCCAGTCGGGCTCTGGTGAACATGGTCTCCAGGTGTCCTGGGGATGCTTGGAGGTGCAGAGGGGACGGGGATGCCAGGGGACGGGGGCAGCTGCTCAGATCCTCACGGGTGCTGCAAGCACCACGAGTGGGCAGGAGTGGGGCTGGGACCCCCACAACTCTGCAGGGCAGGGACTGAGCCAGGAAAACAGAGGTGTTTTCCTGGGATGTGGGGGATGCTGCAGCGCCGGTCCAAGCTGGAACTGGGAGACACAGCCAGGCTGGCTGAGGCCTGTGGTCCTGCGCTGCGTGTCACTGCTGGCCACACGTCCAATCTAGCACCTTGTGGTCCCGACAGGAGCTGGAAGCTGCCCCATGGCCCCGCAAGACCTACGTGGGGGTCCCGGCAGGCAGAGAGCATCTCCAGAGCCCTGCGGAGATCAGAAGGGACATGGGGCATTTGGTGGCTCTGCGATGCTCAGGGCCTGGCCGCGCGGTGCCGTGGGGCCAGGGGAAGGCAGGGGCCGCGCAGGCCGCATTGGCAGCAGCGCAGCGAGGGCGCTGGGAGCTGCACGAGGGGGCCCAGCTGGTGTGTGGGCCCACGCAGAGGCTGCGCAGAGGAAGTAGAGAAGGGACAAGGGCTTCTTGAAAGCCCCCGGCTGCCAGTGCTGCGGGAGGGCAGGCAGAGAGTGCGGAGTCCACAAGGAGCCACCCTACTCCGGAGGACAGCAGGTCCCAGGGCTGGGAATAGCGCTGGAAGAGGACAGGGCCATTAGGAGCAGCTAGGCACAAGCCCAGGGCCACCCAGGGCCAGGCTCCACCGGTGACCTGGAGGCAGAGCTGGAGACCAAGGGCATCCTAAAGTACCAAAGAAGCTTTGTCCCTGCCAGCTCCAAAGCCTGGGGTGGTCCTTTGGGGCGGGATGCAGGCAGGAACATGTCCGTATGCAGAGACCACGCTGTCTTGTTCAGCAACAAGCTCCCACTCCAGCATGAGTGAGCTGGGCCTGTTTAGCCTGCACAAGAGAAGACTGAGAGGAGGTCCGATCAATATGTACAAATACCTGAGGAGAGAATATAAAGAGGATGAGACCAAACTCTTCTCGGTGGTGGCCAGTGACAGGACAAGGGGTAATGAGTATAAATTAAAACAAAAGAAGTTCCATCTCCATGTGAGCAAGAATTTCTTTATTGTGAGGGTGACCAAGCCTTGGAATAGGCTGCCCAGAGAGATTGTGAGGTGTCCTTCCTTGGAGATCTTCCAAATCCTCCTGGATGCCACCTTGTGCCATGTACTCCGGGTGTCCCTGCTGGAGCAGGGGGGTTGGACTAGGTGATTTCTAGAGGTCACTTCCAACCTCAACCTCATGCTGTGATTCTGTGATTTTCAGACCTTCTGAACCTGGACTCTGACACTTGATCAACCCTCTGAATCAGGTGGGCCAGCACTGCAAGGCCATGGAAGGAGATTTCTTCTGTGCCATCAGCCAAGTGCTTTGACAAGCAATAATGGAGGGACACATGTGTAGAATCCAGGCAAGGGGGACACACTGCTGACTTGGATCCAGCCCTCTCTATGTTTACCTGTCCATCCATTCACTCCTGGATGGAGGCATTGCTTGTTTCTCTTGTTGAAGGCAGTGGCCTGTGACACCATCTCCTCTATTACCCCATGAGTGCTGATGCCCATGGCCCTCAACTGAGGGGATGAGGGAGCACAGGAGCCTGGCTCTGCCTAAGGAGCCTTGGAGGCAAAACTAGAAGCCCAGGGAAGTTCTGTTTTTCCTCTCCACGGGATTTGGGGTCAATTGCTGTGACTGGCACTGCAGCAACCCAGGGGTTTGTATTAGCACTGTGATGACATCCAGGACTTGGGACATGAAGAAGGTCTCTTTGCACAATGAATGAATGATCAGTAATATCTTTATGTCTAAATCGCCAGAGCTGCCAGCTAGACTTGCCTGAGTGCATCACCACTTCTCTCTTGTTTTGAGGGCTTCGCTCTCCTTCTAGCAAGGCAGGGAGCAGGACCCTGCCACCTACACAGGCCCCTCCCCTGCTTTCCTCGCACAGAGGAGCCTGTGCCCATGAGACCCTTGGCGGTGGCCTCCGAGAGCTGCTGAAGCACAGTGGGCAGGATCACGATGGTCTGCAGGAATACCTGTACAAATGCTCCACAGGATGGCATCTCCTGGAGGGCGGTGGTCAACAGAGGCTGAACTGAGGCCAAATGTGCTGGTTGGACCTAAGAAGTATCAAGTCAATGATGTGGAGAGGAAAATGAGCAAGGAGTGAGAGCAATCAGATGAAAGAAGCCACCAGGAGAGGGCTGCTGAGGAAGCGTAGAGACAAAGACTGAAGCAGGATGAGGCCAAGTGCTGAAGGAAGAGCCTGGTTTGATGGAGAGCTGGAGGGGCGAAGATGCTGCGAGGTGTATTTGGTTAAGGAGATCACTACAGCAAAGGATGCCTCAGCACCGCAGCATGGTTTCTCCCAGCTGTGCCTGTCTGCAACGCAGCCATCCCTGCTTCCCTGTAGTATTTGGAAGGGCTGGAGTAGGCCAACTCCACCACCCTCATCCATGCTGCAGGGAGCCTATTTTAAGCCTTGCTAACGTAGGAGGATTAAATTTGGCTGTCTGAGACACGTCCTGCTCCCAGCTGTCCCCCAACCTCTCCTGAGGTTGGCAGCTCTGCTGCAGGCATGTCTCATGACACAGAGAGCTGCCCTGGACCTCCATGGTCAGCCGCCCTGCACACAAAGAAAACAAAATTAGGACATTTTATGTGTCTCTGCTACACTGGCACCCCTCTTGGGTCTGCAGCCAGGGCTCTTGGAGGCGTTAACCTCAATGCATCCAACATGTCCCCATGTGTGCAAAGCAACCTGGGGCAAGGCCTAGTGCGATGGGTGCGTTTGGAGGGACCCTTAGCCCCATGGTGGCTCTGTCCCCCGTGAGGACAGGAACATCCCGCACCAGCCAGGCTGCAGTTCACACTGTTACTCAGCAGCTATGGGACATGGATCCTGCATCTTCTCCTTTGGGCAGCCCATCACCAGGGCGAGGAGGGAAAACCAGCCCCATCAAGGTCCATCCGTCTGTCTGTGCCCACCCCAGCTTGGTGATTCCTCCCTGCGGCCATCTCGCTCCTGCTGGGCTGTGGGGCGCTATCGTTTGCCCTCATTTATCCGGCCTCCTGCATGCACTGCGCGTTCCCGGTCAATCGTGTATTTTATTAATTTATAGAGTGCTTCTTCCTGGAGCACTTGCAGAGGAGCCCCGTGGAAAATTGTGTTTTGCCTGGGCGGATCAATCTGCCCAGAGCCTGCGGTGTATATATTTAAGAGAACATTACAAATGGCCATTACTGGCCGAATTTACCCACCGGTGTCTGGAGGCTGGGCAGGAAGGACTGCACTTTTACCAGGGGGAAACGGGGCAAGCGGTGCGGGCTGTGATTCATGCCTATGGCCTCCTCCTGAGCACCAAACTGGCTGCCACTGGCTACCGGCTCCACTGGGGACATCGCTCAGTGGCTCTTCCTCAGTTTGCTCACTTGGAAAATGGGGGTAATAATACCCATCACCTATTTGTGAGGCTGCTGTGAATTTTCATGAGCTACCATCTGAACGGGGCTTTGAGCAGGGAAATTGCTGTATCAGCTCTAGGCAATGATAAACAATACTCAGCATTTACATATTCAAAGCACTTTGATTAACTCTTGGGGTTTAAGGACTTGATTCAATTCCCACTGAACCGCACTGGCAGCTGGACGGGGTTATCGGCGGCACTGCCGCCCGGCGCTGGCCCTGGGCACCGGGCACGTGCGGGGCTGCTGCGATGGGTGCCCCCCTCGGGTGCCCCCCCTGCCACCGCTTCATTGGGGACCCTGGTGAAACCAGGCAGAGCACCTTGTGCCTTAGACCTCTGCCTAATAGTGAGAGAATAAATAACCCTCAGCCCTCCCTGCAGAAAACAGGACCATCCAGTGTTGCAAAACCCGTGTGGAGCACAGAGTATCATCAGTTCTGCTGCAAAATTTGCAACCAGGTGTTAAATAGCTGTGAAATTCTAACTTGATTCATGCACAAGATGCCAAATAAAGGGCTTTTTCTTTTCTTCTTCCTTTTTTTTTTTTTTTTTTTTTTTTTTTTTTTTTAATAGGGAAAGGGAAGAGGTGGGCTTTTGCCTCCTGGGTTGCAAAGCACCATAGATCCGGAGTGACCTCCCCCCGCTCAGCCGGCCTGCTAATACCGAGGTGGCGCAAAGCAAAAGGAGAGCGACCCCAGGAGCCCGCTTCATAATTTTATTCAGCCGATTATTTTGCGTTTTCCTTTCAAGTTTGTTCAGCCCCTTGATTTTAAATGGCCCCCCTCTGTCCAGCCGGATGATAAGTCTCCCTCGGGGTGCCTCGGGTAAGAAGATCCTTTGGCATTATTATTAAGATCACCGTAAAACAATAGCAAAACCTGGCGGAGCGGCGGTCCCACCGTGACCCGGCGGCAGAAGATTAGGGAGCCTCCCGCTGACTGCGGGAGCCGGGGCTCTCCGTGGGGACCAGCAGGAACAGGCTGGGAGCAACGAGGGAGAAGCCCCCGGCAGCCTCCCCAGCCGCCGCCAGCCACCAGGCAGCCCCATCAGCTCCTTCTGCCATTAATTAAAGGCGCTCGGTGAAAAAGCAGCTCTCTGCACTGCCGGAGCGTTGCGGGGGGACAGCGCTGATCCTGCATGAACGATTTTCGGAGCATCCCCCGAGGCAGCCTGGTGAGGGCCGATGCGCGGCCACTTCTGACACTGTCATTTTACACCACTGCTGAGCCCAGCAAGGCCAGGCCCCCAGCCCATGTTCCAGGCCCTGAAAACCAGGCAGTGGCTGTAAAAGATAAACTGTAGAGACACTCTCCCCCATGCGCCGCCGCCGCTCCCGAGGACGAATAAATAGCGAGCTTGGCTGCACTGGCCCCCGTGCCTGCGTGCGGCACGTCAGCCAGCCTCATTCCAGATATTAAAAAAGGTTTCTCTGCCACCAGGAAGGAAACTTTGGGCCATGTCTCAAGCACAGCCCTCGGGAAGTAGCAGCCTGAGCGAAGCACACACCAGTGCTGGGGACAGCGGATGTGCAGAGCTGGCAGAGGTGGCCTTGACGCATGGGTCCTTACGGGCCCCATGGCTGAGCCCTCTTTGGGCTCACTGGTGGAGGCACCTGTGAGAGTCTCTAAGGCCCAGGGTTAGGGGCACCCTGCTAGGTCACTGGGCAGGATCCTCAAACAGCTCCCTGAACTGGATGCGAGGATGAGCCCAGGACTGTCTTGCTGCCTTCTGCAGGAAGGAGCTGGGAGGGGAGACACAATGGGGGCTGCCCAGGCTGAGCTGGGGGGTGCAGGCGGTGGACAGACTGTGCTGCTGTTGTCCCCTCCAGGGACAACCTGTCCAAGACATCCCCACTATTTCCCCACAGGAACGCTGTGTGAAGCCAGGACTCCTTGCAGAACAGCAAATCTTGCTCTCTCGCAGCGCATCGTGGGCAGCCCTGGCTGTGTGTGTGCAAACGTGTGTGTGTACGCGCGAGTGTGTGTTGTGACAGCTGACACCCTTGCCAGTGGGTCCTCTCAGGCCCAGCGGGACGTTCCCGCCCGTGCTGCCCGGCGCTCACCCCTTTTCCAGTGCCGAGCACCACCATGGACGGCCAGTGCCAGTGCCTGCAGCCCCGTGCGGCCCCTTCCCGGCCCGGGCACGGGGGCTGCGGGACACGGGGCTGCCGGTTTCGCAGCGCGGCGGGGCCCGGCCGGGGTCCCGCGGCCCGTCGGGGCGCGGGGCGGCGCCGGGACCCCCGTGGCGGCGGCCCCGGGGCAGCGGCGTCCGGG
>JAVCKT010012241.1:12225-27145 GCA_032273925.1 Rhynchotus rufescens | reverse complement strand
TCTACTTCGTGCGGCGGGGCCGCGGCGAGCCGCTCTGCGGAGACCTGCCCGCCGACGTCCTGCCCCACTTCACCACCCTCGTGGAGCAGGTGAGGGTGTGAGCGGGGCCGGCGGGAGCCGCACGTTGCCTGTAGCCGTGAGACCACCGTCTCAGCCCTGTTCTCTCGGGTGCTGGCTCTGCCCTTCTCAGCAGGTCCTAAGGAAAGAGCATGCTTGGAATTCACATAACTCCCTCGAACCTTGGCCCGTGCTCACTCAGAGCCTGCTTAATGGGAGTTTCTGCCCGCTCTGTTAGAGCTAGTGGGATGGTTTGATCCCCATGGGCCCTTCAAGAGCTGTAGGGGCCTCTGCTGCCTGTGTTATTATGATGGCACCATCTGCATTTTTTCGTGGCGGCCGCCTCTCTCCAGTAAAGCTGTAGCGGGAAAGCAGAGGAATTGCTCATGCTGAGAAGTTCAAGTCACGCTTAGTAGTCCTAAAATGCTGACCCCGCCAGGTTCAGCTTCTCAGGGCAGGTGTCCAAACCAGCTCTCCCAATCTTTTGGGATAACACATTATTTACATGGAGAGCTTTTACATTTAGGGACATCTGATGAGCACCATGAACCCGACAAGTCGCATACAGTGGCTTCTGCGTTATGATTTTGTTTGTAAATGGTGGCAGGTAGCATATGATGTTCCCTGTAAACACCATCTGTTACAGAGAGGTTTGGGGGTAGGAATATTTTAGAGGATCTTATTTGCTTTTGAATCTTGCTGGCCGTGCTCAGCAGCTTGGATGCAGACTTCAATGACAGCATATTGCTGCAAGGTGTCCTCAATTTCCTGGTGTTTTGGGGGCTACAACTTGCGTTGCTCTGCCTTGTACCTGGACTGTTTTCTTACAAAACATCTTTATTAGAAAACTCAAGACTTCTAGGGCAGCCTTAGAAGACTTTTTTCAGGGAAAAAGTCTGCAACAAAGTTGTCTTGAACCATATAGAAGACTAGGAGTAGGTGCACAGAAAACATGTCTTGACTTAGTCTGAAAGTGCAGCTGAGCTGTATTGGCTGTGTTGGATGTGAGGTGACCCTTGCTAGCTGTCTCTCTCAAAATCATGTTGTTATGGCCAAGGGGTACAACACAACTTCCTTGTGGAGCTGGGAGTTTGTTGTCAGTCCTATTCATGTTTTAACAATATCACAAAAATAAACACTTTTGCTAGTGTTCATGGTATAAATGATCTTAGTAACAGAGAAATATCTTGTTAATAAGTCACAGTCACTCATGGTTGGACGATGGAGCTGAGCTAACCCGGGGGTGATAGCCACTGCGTGCCTATTACTGTCAAAACTACCCAAAAGCAGCTCAGCCCTGAAACCTTATGCTACCAGCTCAGTACAAAGCCTGTCACTGGTAGATATAGCAAAATAATACTGAGTGGGCTACATCTTTTGAAAAATAACCTTAAATTGCCTGTTCTCAAGATGTGCAGTTCAGATTGGATGGAGACTTTAGCAGCTATCACCTACAGGAAGATTCTGTTCGCATGTTGGGTTTAGGAATAGCACCATGCAGATAGCCCCAGTCATCACATGCCATAGTTTTCCTCACTTGGTAATATAATAGAGGTCTTGCTTGGAAATATCATAGAAATTTCTGATATTTTGTCTTCCCATCACAACAAAGCAACCAGACAGATGCACCTAAATGTGTTTACCAGCAGTGTTACAGGTGGTATCTGAATGAGAGAGGAGCCTCCTGGACAACAAATAGTGAATGTCCTTGATAAAGGGAAGCAAAGACTTTCGGAGTCTAGCTTTGCCTAATTTGTTTTGGACTGTGAGAGTGCTGAACCTCTTGTGTTTTCTAAAGATGCCCAGACGATGTGTAATGTGGATGAAGCTGGAAGATCCCACCACAGCCCTAATCTTATTTGTGGTCAGTAAGTTTTATAGGCTGGTTTTAAGTCTGACAACAGACTCAATCACCAGCAAAGTGGACCTGTGCAGATTTCCATTCACCAATATCTGCTCTTGTTTCACATAGGTAGGTTGCTGCTTGGATCAGCGATGAGTTTGAGTTTCCAGGCTTGGCCATGCAAAGACCTTGGAGTCTGGTGAACTATCAGTTCAGCAGTTTTTTCTTCATTCCTCTTTTGTGACTCCTTATAGGTGATTGTGCCCATTCTCACAAACCAGAAGAACCATCAGGGCTGGCCACAGGTGGTGTCACAGGACATTTTGCGCCATGTCCACAACCTGAAAAGTGCTGTTATTGTGATTGCTGGACAAGTAAAGGGCAAAACCTTGCTACCCCTTCCAGATGGCTCAGAAAGATTTGAGTACATTGAGCTGGAAAACGAGAAATCGTGAGTACCATCCTTTGATTTTACTTGGGTTATTTCCTACTTATGTGAGTATGTCTTTGGGAGAACTTTGCACAAATCACGCTGACTTTTCTTGCTCACCGTCATCTGTTTCTCGCTCCAACTGGTGCGCTTTGCTCTACCTGTTACCTACTTCATAGATTCTGTCTTTGGGGATTGCACAACAGTATTAACTGGATGTCATTCAAGTATCAAAACAGCAGCAAAATTATGTGCTTTTTTTTGTATTTTTTTCCCTAAATGACTTTATAATTTTGAAATGTTAAGCTAGACCGTGACCTATAAAAACTGGTTGCCTATTTGGTCATCTGGCGAAGATACATCTTGAGTAATAAACATCAGCAAGTGGAAAACAAAATTAAATGTCTGTTTTTTTTCTCCAGTCTGGAGCTGATAGATAATTCTATTGTTTATGCTGCTGAGTCAGCTATTATTGACTGGAGCAACCAGGTCCAAGAAGTGCTGGGAAGAGAGTCCTCGGAGCTTCTCCTGAAAGGCAGCAACCCTAACCCAAAGGTGGAACTGGAGTTCTGGAGAAACAGGTAGTGCTGGGCAGCCTGGCTAGAACTCGATTTTCATTGACTCTGGTTTTTGTGTGGAAGGAAAGTGCTGGTGGCAGGCAGAACTATTTCTGCAAGCTGAAAAGACCAAGCTGCCTGAGGCATAGCTAAAGACTTGAGCTAAAGAAAATTGTTCCTGCATATAAAATAATGATCTGCAAAGTGTAAAATAATGATCTGCAAAGTGCCTTGGAGATCACTGCAGCTAGCTGTATTTTTGCTTAGCCTTGGTCCAGGGGCTACAGCTCCTGTATGTGTAGTTCACTTAGGAAGCAACAATGCAAGTAAGAGATGATGGAAACTTTTCCTGGGCCTTTTCTTCTCTAAGCACCTACTTTTTGAAGCCTAGAAGTCATTCCACTTTCTAATGCACAGAAATCAGTCCTCTGGCTTAGATGAGATACTGTCCACGTGACATCTATTTTTAGGATCTTCTGCAATCACCATGGCTAGGTAGGCCAATATTGATAAATGAACATCTATCAATACCCAAATATGTTTAGATAGCCAATGGCTGTGGGATGCAATTCTTTCCTTCCCTTTGGAAATCTGTGCTGGTTTAGTAAGGACTGACCTAGGGCCATACCTTGCCTGCTGGAAAGCTGCCAGTGCCTACAGAAATAGTCGGTGGCTTGTCTCAGCAATATCTTGATGGAGGCAGAGCTGCTGTCGTGGTCAGCCTCAAGGACAGCAGTCTGTCTATTGCCATTCCGTGACTCCTGGAGGTCCTTCCTTCCATTCACATTCAGTACTGGGGCTCAGGCTGTATGTGACTGGAGAGGATTCAAGGCCAGAAAAAAAAAAAAAAAAAAGAGAGAAAAAAATGATATAAAAGGAGATATAAAAGATAATGGGATAGCTGAATGGTCTCCCACAGATCTGGGAAGGTCCTGGGGCCAGGAGAGTTGGAGTTTCCCATACTGGACAGGCTGGGAAATCCTGATTCAGACCCAACAGTCTGTCTGGGCAACTGATGCTCGCTCAAGCAGGTTTGTAACTTGCTGTGGTTGCTGTAGGTGTGGTGACCTGGAGTGCATTTACAATCAGCTGAGAACGAAGAGGGTCAGGAATATGGCAAAAGTGCTAGAGAGAATCGAGAGCTGCTACTTCCTAGCCTTCAAAGAACTGCTCACGGATGTCGAGGAAGGTGAGATGCTGGGACAATTTCACCCTATCTATATGGTATGTGCTGATTAAAGCCTGCCCCTTCTTCATTCCCTATTCTTTTTCTGGATTGCAGAATGTGACTGGATTCATTAGGGATTCGCTGTGACTCCCGACACATCAAGGAGATGTGCATTGCTGGTCCTCTCTCTGATTTGCAGTACACAACTGAATTCCTTATACTTGATTGATGGTCTCAGTTTTATGCTATATCCAGAAAGTATTTAGCTCACCTGAGAGCAACCCCATTTAATGGGCTATCTGTCCACAGCCCCATGCAGTAGCATCATCTTGGGGCTCTAAGATCTGTCTAGATTGTGATCCTGTTGCCACTTTTTGCAAGAGATTTTGCAGAAATCCACATGTGGTGAATGTCCTCTAGAGGGTAGCATGGATCAGCAGACCTACTCTCTTCTCTCCTTATTTTATCATTCTGCTTCGGTTCAGTGAGACCAGGAGAGTTCCTCGTCTACACAGAAAAGTTAAAGAAGCGTCTCCCCCCATTTTGAGAGATTTTTTTTTTCTTTTTCTCACTAATAAGGAGAGTTATGAGAAAGGACTTTTTTTATTATTGACTGGAGCCTGGCAATACACCTTTCCCTCAGGCAAGGCTGAGGCCACAGCCCTGGCAATAACAATAACCTGGCAAATTACAGCTCTATGGATCTTAACTATTTTTTTTTTTAACACAGCTTTGACTGAAGCTGAGGACATTAACCTGCACCTGATGCCTCTCCAGCACCACTTGGCCAACATAGAGAGTGTTGAGTTCAGTGAAGTGAAGCCTTTCCTGGTTCCTCTGCTCCATGTGGTGTGCTTAATCTGGGTCACCTGCATGTACTACAGCATACCTGAGCGGATAATAGTGTTGCTCCAGGAAATCTGCAACCTTCTTATTCAGCAGGTGTGTTCCAGTGTTGTCCACAAAAGCTCCCTGAAAGAAGTTCCTTTTCTCCTGCTTGTCCAGTCCTTCCCCAGGAAAGTGATAATGGTAGTATATTTGACAAGCAGGTTAAAAGATGTTCAGCATGAAAATCCACTGTTTTGTGTGATGATAGAAAAGGTACCTTAGGTCTGATTTTGCTACTTCAGGCCCTGGTGTACCTGAGCCCAGAAGACCTTCTGAAAGGGGATATGGAAGAAAGCTTGGGAAAAGTGCAGCTGGTGCTTGACATCCTGAATAAGTTCAAAGAGGCATTCCAAGAGAGAAGAGAAACTCTTCACACATACTATAAACCAGGCCAAGAAGTGAAGGAATGGGATTTCCACTCCGTCATGGTTTTTGCGAGGTTGGACAGCTTCCTTGGGAGACTGCAGATGGTAAAGGTGAGAATTTAGTCATTGCAAAACTTCAAAAGGGCTTTGCGTCCAGAATTAGCTTAGATATCCCCGTCCTGCATGTTTGATCAAAGCCAGGGGACATGGCCTTTCTTTTCACTGTTAAGTTTCCTCTTGCCCTCCAAAGAAGTGTCCTTTGGAGAAACCACGCTCTGCCCTTGAAGCAGAACATAGCTCAACCGCGCCATGCGGGCCTGAGAAGGAACCTGTCCATTCACCCTTTTACTTCCCCATGCTCTGTCCAATTTGGATATTGTGGCTCAGGGATGTCCACGCTCACCAAGATCTAGCTCTGGGCTGCATCATCCTCACCAGACTGTTGGGTGGTCATCAGATGCTTCCTAAACAAAAGGTGTGCAGAGGGCAGGTCTGAAGTGTATAGGTCAACCTCACATGCATCTGTATTCTCCTTACACTATGGCTGTGTCTAGAGGCAAAAAGTGTGGAACAAGACTTTTATAAATACTGTTTATATCTGTTTTCTGTTAACACAAGTGTTTATCCACTACTCCACACAAAGTGGTTTTCTTTCTTTTATTGACATGTTGCTGGCATGTCAGATTACAAGATAATGAGCATATATCCTCTTGGCACTCGCCTGTTTCAAGGAATATCTAAGCTGTTTTGCTCCCTCTCTTCTACTGCACTGTGGTAGAGAGGTATTTACCAGTTGAAGCACATGGAATATTTTTATGCATTATTTAATTAACTGTGTAGAAAATCATCATGACCGATGTCAGTTTTAAAGCTATTCAGAGCAATGGGTTCCAATAAGCACCGGTGTGCAGTAAACCAAATTATGCTGCCCAGTGTAGAGAGGAATATAAATAGACACACAAGTAACTGCAGATCATCATGAGAAGAATGAGTGACAAAATAATAATGCACTGTAACTGTAACGCCACTGTAACTGCCAAATCTCTGGGGCTGATTGCTCATTGCTTAGATATTTATGAATAATAATAGTAATAATAATAATAAAAAGGTAAGCACAGAGGTTTTGAGCTGCAGATAATCAGGTTTTTGGCCGATATGTACATTCTACTCCCATGACTATCGCACACCTTCAGATACAGCAGAAGGCTGTAGTTTATGCATTCAGAGTGAAGGCCTGGAGGGGCTGTGGAGTGAGCTGTAAATAACAACTAACAGCATAGCACATGCCAGCCCATTAATGAGGAAAACTTCTGCTCTTCTCTGTCTCTTCCACCCCCTTCTTTCTAAGCAACTTAGTAGGACAAAGGGGTAACTGTTATCTCTGCATTGTTGCTTTTACCTTACAAAGTATTTGTTAAAATGAATGCTTTCTTTCAAAATAGTATATGCACATTTGTTTTCATTTTGAAAAGAAATTGCACCAAGGCTCTGCTTATGCATGTGCATAGGTAGCCTATAAACATAGAGAGAGAGAGCAGAGTCTCTTTCCCTCAGTTTATCTTACTATTTCAAGTTGCATATGTTGTAAATCTGCCGTCTGTCTGAGTTAGCTCTCTGATAGCACCGTATACCCACAGAAATGTGGGAGAGTTCTTAGAGCAGCAATCACTTAGCTGTCAGAGCACTTGCGAGTGGTTGTTCACTTGGCTTAATAGCTGTTTCTGCTGAGGTTAACCTTGGTGGGACTTGAAGTGCCCTGCATCTTCACATGTCTGGAGTTTTTCAGGGCAGCACTGAGGGCTAGAATGACTCAGAAAAGCATTTGAAAATCTGGACAGGGGCTGTGTCCTGAGTTTTTAAAACAAAGAACCCTCTCCCTTTTGGCAGCCCCTATCCTAGAGGCACCAACACTCACAAAATACACCCTGTTTGGATATAAAACTCTATATCTGCTTTGTGCTGCTTTTGGGGTTGTCATTTGGGTTATGATAGGCCTATGACAGGCAGGATCTGACTCCACTCTTCTTGTACCTTTCAGCTCAGCTGTGGTTTTCTTTGAGCCTGGGGAGGTCCCTCTGCACATCAGTGCCCATCATAGCAGCAAACGACCAGCTTCATATTGCGACTACTGTTGTCATCTTCTTTGGTCACCATCTTAACTTGTGTGTTTCTCAATTACTTTGAAGGATCTCCTCGCTACTGCCTTGGACCTGATGAAACTGGAGAAGATTGAGTTCAGTGGAATTAAAGGAAAAGCCCTGAGCCAGCAGGTCCTGAGCATGTATGAGGAGTTCCAGGAGGCGTACAACGTGTTTGTGGAACGAACCTACGACTGTCTTGACCTGACCAATACGGTAGGTGGGACTGCTCTGTGGAAATGCCAAGGTCATGTGCATGTTCTCAGAGCAGAGATTCCCAGTTTACTTGCTGTTGCTGTCCTGCCAATTTTTTTTTTTTTTTACCAGTCCCTCCTTCCTTTGCTATGTTCTGATCTCTCACTGTAAGGAAAAGGGGACTGTTGATCTTTCTGGCAGTGATTTGGGAGTTGCTGCAGGTCTGTATCTATCATTTATCTTAGTAGTTCAGAATTCTACAACAGTGCATCTGGGAAACTTGAATTTCCATGCCTTTTACCCAGGCTTTCACTGTGCATGATGCTTGCTTGTGTGTGTGAGCTTTACTAACGTCTGTTCTCTTTGCTTTCCTGCTGTGAGTGCCTAGATTGCCTGCTGACAGCTGGCTCAAGTAATCTCCAGGGGCTTTGTTTGCTCTTGCCTTACTTGCACATGTGACATCTGGTGCTCACAGCATTCAGGGACTCTGTTTTTTAATTTGTTTTTGTTGTTATTAAAGGAATATTTCCAGTCCTCCATTCATAGCTCAGTGACAGTCCAGGTCCCTGATGCTCAAACCGGGATGTGTCATGCAGAGCACAGTGAATGAGCCACTGGCTTCATCATCTATTTGGAAAATCCTAATCTGGGTTTTGACTCTGAGCTATTTAACTTGAGAAGACCATGAAAGAAGGGTGACAACTGTAATTCTAAAGGAGTTTGTATCCCTTGTGTTTGTCTTGTGTTTTTTAGGAAAAAATAACTTAGATTTTTCTGTTAAACTTAAAAGAGTTTATAACAATAGAGGCAAGAACAACAGTGGCAGAAGACAATGGAGATTGCCTTGTTGTTGCCTCATTACTTATAATGACCTCATTTGGTTTGAAAGCAGGTTGTATTTGTGGCTCAAAAGGAGCACCTGTGAGATGCCTGGAGGATGGGTGTAGTGTTCAGATCATTCTGGAAAAAGAATAACTGAGCCTACCTTGAGGCCAAAGTTAGTACTGTTTGTGCTGAGCAAAACCCAAAGGGATCAAAGGAAACAGCCCATCAGGAAAGAAAATCCTGTATCATATTGTGGTGGCTAAAGATTGGCCGTGGAAGTGGTTCCTCCTTCACAACAGAGGAGAAATCTGTGAAGGAAGGTGGCACCGATGGTTATTTTCTGCAGCCCCATGCCTCTCTGTTTTGCCTCTCTGTAGGAGTTCGAGCAAGATGCCTTTGATTTCCAGAAGAAAGTAGAAGATATGGACCGAAGGCTGGCAACTATTTTCATCCAGGCTTTTGACGATGCTTCAGACTTGGAGCACGCCTTCAAGGTTTGTATCTATTGCATCTCTGCCCTTTTGCAGAAGGAAAATCAGAGTGCCAGCTGTGATATATGGGTCTATGAGCTCTCATGCACTATCAAGCCACTGAGCTGGCAGCAGGGCATTTGCTGAAAGCATAGGGAGTATTTTTGCTCTCCCCGTTAAGGTAAAAAATGGATTCTTGTTCAGCTTTTAAAATAAATAAACTAATTGAGGAAATTATCCGAATAATACTTTGAGTTATAAGGAGTTTTATTTGTTTTGTGAGCTGGAAAAATTACTCTTTTTTTCCTAGAACTTTCTGGTGAGAAATACTGTTAAAAAAAATCAGATGCTACTGTTAATATCTAATGGACATAGCTAAATTTTGGGAACTCAGGTTTCTCTATGAACAAGATCATTCTCTTTACTAGTAAATCTACCTTGAGGAAAAAATAAGAAATTCTTAGAATGTTTTCAGAAGAAAATCTGAAAACTAAAATGAAATTCAATAAAAGTGTTTGTAGAGAAGACTCTAGACAATGACAGCATTCATCTTCATTACTTTTTTGTAATAAAAGATCGTGAAGTATTTCAAAAATGACCATTGGGATCTGGTTCTCCTCCCAGAGAAAGTCTGAAAAACAATATGTTAAAGGGCAAGGCTGTTTTAAAAAAAATAGAGGTATCCACATTCCAAACTGCCCCTTGTTACAGATAATATCTAAACCTTTGAGTTAGAAAAATTCTAATGAGACAGGTTTCTTGGTGGAAATTGTGATTGTAATTTTATGTATTTATTTTCTTTCTTTCTTTTCCTGCTTGGTCAGTTGCTAGACATGTTTGGAAGCCTTTTGGAGCGACCAGTAATAGCTGCGGATGCTGCTGACAAATATCCTGAACTCATCAGCATGTTTGACAAAGCGTTAGATGATGCTGGACTGATCTACTCCAGACATATCCAGGCAGAGTTGGAGTTGGGTAGGAAGCACTTACTGAGCAAATGATTTTAGAGAAGATGGAAGTTAGATGAATTTTTGGCAACATGATTTGCTTTTTCATGAGAATCCCAAATCTCCCAATTTGCAAATGTTTTCAGCCACTGACAGATCTTAGTGGGAATGGAGATGACTGAAAAAACTCTCTGTTCTTAATAGTAGAACAAATAATCTGTTGGGAGGAAAAGTGCCTTTTTTGTGTCTGCATGTCAAGTGGCAGGGAATGAAGATCCATGCTGAGTTTTACCCCCAGCAAAACTGCGAAGGAAGATTTTTTTTTCTTCACATTTGCATGCTGTCTCTAATCATCTGTGGGACCTGCAAACCCACTCATGTGTTCCCAAATATGAATTACTAGTTTCATTTGTAATGATATAAATGCAAAATGTGTTAGTGGGAGGTTGAAGGGAAGAGTTCACCTTTTCCAGGCTTATGATTTCCTATGAACACTGGTGCAGGAAGGAGGTTAGCAGATGGACTCTTACCATATGATGGAGAATGTTTTTGAACAGTAGTCCAGTCACCCACCTCAGGCCACACTGGAATTGGAAAAGGTCCAGAAGAGGCAGCAGGGCCAGAACCAGAACAAGTCAAAAAAATAGATGGAGAGATTCATGGAGGATGAATCTCTCGTTGACTATGAATCTGAGATGAGTTTATTATGTGGGTGTGATGCAAGATGCTCTGAACAAGCTTCTGATCCTGAAGTCTCTTAAACACTGTTTGTGGGATGCAGGGAGTGAATCCAAGGCAAAGGATGCCTCTGTAGCAGCTCCATTTCTAGCATATACTGTGCTGCTTCAAGCTGAACTTTGTCTCCATTCTCAGGTCCAAAGGCACTAGAAACTTTCTGGGTGCTGACCTCTATCAGTATAGCAGATGCCTAATTGCACAAAGGGAGCTGGGAAATCACCGGTTTTATGCAGATAACTTGATGTATCTTGGGGTTGAGTGTGCAATGTTTAGTCAAATAACTCCAATGCTGTTTCAATGTCCACAGGAGCCCCCCCTGTACACAGGAACATGCCCCTGGTAGCTGGAGCGCTGGCCTGGGCTCAGGAGCTGCAAGCACGAATCCAGATGCCATTTGGTCACTTCAGGCACATCACACATGTGTGCGTGTTGACAGCTAAGTTTACTTTATGACTCCTTTAATATCTTTTCACTGATCAATCTGATTTTCCTTCTGTGCTGAACATTATCCAGTGATTGAATGCAAAAGAGTTCTCAGTGAAAGACCTATGAAGTGGTTGCATTTGCACCTTTCAGCTTCCATGCAATTTATTTATTTATTTATTTATTGAGTAGGAAACTCATTAATTGCATTTGTTTTAAAGTAGTTAAGAGAGAGAGCAGGATAGAATGTGAGCTATTCAGCTTTCAGATTTAGCCTTAGCTTGTGACTGAAAGAGGTCCTGTACATTTCCCACTCTGACACCATTTCACATGTGGTCCAGGACCTGCTTGGGAGCAGCAGGGCCTTAAGTCCTGACTCCAGTATCATTCAAGCTCTGAAGGGCTGAGACCTGATGGACTGGTCTTGTTTAAAGTGGAGTGAGGGACTCAGCGAGTTTCCAGGTCTTTGAATAGATCAGACCTTGACTTGGCTGGTACAGGTGGAGATGACTCCCTGAGCAGCAAGCAAAGGAGTGATCCACAAAGATCAGGGAAAGCAAATAGAAATTTGGGAACTTTCATTACCTGAGTGTCTGTTATTGCAGATCATATGAAAGAGGTACGGCCACATATTTGCAGCTTCCCCATCTGATAATACCACAAATAGGCTTTTAGTGTTCATGGGACAGCCTCAAAAGCCCTTGAAGCAAAGCAATGTTGTAGTTATGGGAGAGCTGAAGGCAGTCCAGGGACCACACGTTGTAGCTTGTAGAAGTGGCTTTATTTGTGCCAGAGGGAATTGCCCATAAATATATCCTCGTATTTTTGATATCTCTACCAAAATAAGCCATCTCCATTGCTGCCCAATAGTTCTAGTCCTCTCTTACCATGCATTATTGTTCTGTAAATGTCTAGCTATGCTGGTATTCGGCAGCAATAAAGACATCTGTGCAATGAAACAGGTCCTTGGATTGTCCCCAATAGAGAGCCCAAGGTATCGTGTCCTGATTGAATTTGAATAGCAAAGTTTTTAAACCATAAAGGACCCAGGTCTGCATTTCACATTGATTTTCTTTCCTCTGCTTAGAGCAGTTAATAACCTGCCCAGCGGCAGTGGTGACACGATGCTGCTTCCTACGTGCAACTTGAAAAGAGAAGAGAATTAAAAAGGGAAAAAGGAGGTGTTTTTGTTAGGCATGGTATAAGAGCCAAAGATACTTTGATCAGAACTTGTTCTAAACCAACCATGTTGCTCAGTGGTGATTGTGCAAGAATTCCCTGTGCTTTCAGTTCAGTTTTCAGTTGATGCAAAGGATCCTTTATGTCAGTTGGGGAATTTGCTAGACTTTGTGTTAGTGAAGGATTTCATCAAAATATCTTACTATATCTTACTCAAGATATATATACTCAAGATATATATATATCTTGAGTATATATATATCTTACTATATCTTACTATATCTTACTCAAGAACTATTTTTTGGGAAATCTGGGAAACTGTAAAGGAAAGCTGAAAAAAAAAAGCCCTTGTGGTTAGCTACCTTCTTGGGTGCAAACACAGTTATACAGGACTGCATGTCTGGGCCTCTCCTCAGAATGTGGGATGTCTTTGTTTTTCCCTACTACAGTTTGAGGGGTATGAATCCAGCACCACATGCTGCTTCTTTTTGAACCTTTCTTGCACTTAGGAAAAACTGGCTGGTAAACAGAGATTGCTGTATTCATAAGTGCAAATGTAGTGTGCAGCTTACAGCATCAGACCTTAGAGGTCCATATTCCTGCACTGGCATGACTCCCTCTTCCCCCAGTATTTAGTTCCTATTTGCAGGTTGTTGTATGAACACATGAGAAAAGCTAGTTAAACCCAATCAACCCTGTGCAGTGAAATGTTTTCCAGTGCAATGACAGAGGTAAGTGAAATGCAAGGTCCTGAGACAGCTGATCTGCCCTAAAGAATGGGGGATGATCTTGGGAAAAGATAAATATAACCTACAAACCTAAACTCCCATTTCCATGAACTACACAATATTGAACTTGTCTGTTGTGCTGCCAGCTGCCTGGACTCGGATGAAGGAAGAAGGGTGATGGAGAAGTATGAAGAAATGCTCCAGTTGCTCAAGAGGTAAGCGTGTCAGTTGCCCACAACTTTTGAGATCTCAACACAGATTCAGTGCTCTGTATTTTAGTCCCCAACAGTCTGACTGAATCATCCCAGAGCTGAATTGTCCTCCAAAGCTGACTGTCCCTCTACATTGACTCTAAAGAACCAAGGGCACCTGCACTTCTAGCTCTAAAGCCTCAACTATATGAAGTGAATCCCTCCCTGTGACTTGTATGTATTTAGACACCTGACCTGCTTAGACACTTTAGAAATCCACACTAGGTGCTTATCTACTGCTTTAGGACAAATATTTTTGCAAGTCTGCTTCTAAATCAGAGTCCTCTGCTAAAAATCATACTTGAGTGCATTTGCATTCCTGTCTTGATGCTGTCCGTGGTTTTTGCATATTTGTCTGCAGTTATGTTATCTGTGGAAAAGGCATGGACATGTTTTTAATATACTTTGATGCTCCTCAGCTCTCAGAAATAGGCTTGATTTTTCATTTATCGTATACACCTGTGTCTGCTGGCTTAGCAGGTGCATGGTGGATACTTTTTTATTTATTTATTTATTTATTTATTTTTGTGCCAGGTATCAGGAAAAGCTTTATAAAGACTGGTCCCAGACGGTCTCTGAAAAATCACAGTACAACCTCACTCAACCACTCCTCCGACGAGATCCAGAGACAAAGCTGATAGCAGTTAATTTTGATCCCCAGGTAAACCCTCCTGCCAATTAGCTTTCCCATTACATGTACCTGAATGTAGGCTTCCTGAAAGCAAATTGAAGACCTATATTTATCTCATTTGACCTCTTGCTCCCTCAGTCCACTGACTTCTCCTCTCCTACCTATCCTCCTTCAACTACTTCTCCAATAGGTATCTCCAGTGGCTCCTCTCCTTCCTTTCATAGGAGCTGTATTTTCTGCAGACCTCAGCCAGTCCTCCTGGGTATTAAATTTTGGCTAGCATCAGGCAATGTGGTTCAGTGTCACAAGCCCCTGTCTGTCCCTGGGATCACCCAATTCCTTGGAAGGACAGTGGCAAGGGTGTCTGGCCATTCAGTCCATGCATATATTGTTTCACCCTGTTTTAATACTTGCAGCTTCCCCAGTTTCTTAGGCAAAATAGGAACTGGAAAAGAGACCAGAAGGCATGAATGGGACAGGATCACAGTAGTTTCTTATCCAGATCTTCATAGGAAGAACTGATACAATCTGCCAACCTGAAAGAAACTTGATTTTCATTGACCTGCATCCCAAACTCAGCTGCAGCCTGAGGTGATATTCATCCCTGCTCTTTCCCACAGACCATACAACATTTTTATCAATCTATGAATATGTGCAGTTCCAGGAACACTTTAAATTACTAGCCATTAAACTCAGCAAAGGCTTAGTCTCGTAGGCGATATATCACTTTGAAAGGACTCACTATTCCCCTCTGTTGAATGAACCCAGTAATACTAGTTTTATAATTTAATAGTGCACTCAAATCCAGTCTTATGACTCAGATGTGCACTGCTTCCGAGTGGCTTTCTTTGGGCTGGGAGAGATATCAAACAGAAGGCTTTGATAGAGCTCTATTTGCTGAAACAGGAGGATTTGAGTCTTCTCTCAAGTTAGGGGCCGTATTTTTTTAAATACCAATCAACACCAGCAAATCAAGCTAACTGGAGTCCGATCTATCCTATCTTTTTGTACAAAACTATTCACAAAACTTCTTGTCAGCATCTCTGCAGGCTTCTTGATTGCTTAGTATCTGAGATAGACTTTCCTT
>JAVCKT010012241.1:0-12215 GCA_032273925.1 Rhynchotus rufescens | reverse complement strand
CAGTTGAAAGGGCCATAGTCCACATGCAAACCATCTTTAATCAGAAAGAAAACCAGAGGCAGAGATCAACAAAAGGCACTATAGACTCAGAGGTGTGGGTTTTTTTTCCAGAGCATATTGCTCTGAATAAAACAAAGGATTATTGGTCTTGAAAACCCTAAAACATTCAGAACTGGTTGGAGTGTCTGTCACATAAAAGGGGAGGATTTGTCCTGTATTTAGCTCTTTGCTGTGTTTCTGCAGCTGGTTTCAGTGCTGAGGGAAGTCAGTTACCTGTCCAGCAGACAGATGGGAAGCATCCCACCAACAGCAGCAGCAATCTATTCCTCCAAGGAATTGTACCGGCAGATGGTAGCAAACTTGGAGCTGATGGTGAATAGATACAACAAGGTTCTGAAGATAGTCCTGGAGGTCGAATACCCTCTAATACAGAGGCAGCTGCAGGATATTGACTTGAAGCTGAAAGAAGCAGAAGAAACACTGAACTGGCAGATGGAGGGTGAGTTACATGAGCGTGGTGTTAGAGCAGACATGTTCAGGTAGGTATTGTAAAATGGCCCTGGGTACCAAACTTCCAGTGCCTCATTCCCAGGTGGACAGATGCTACCCAGATGTGCAGGTGGCCTCCCAGCAAAGCCAAAGCCAGGAAGGGGAATGGCAACCTTGAGTTTTCCTGCTTCTTTTCTATTCCCTTCCTCTGCTGGAACTGTGGGCAGGAGTCTTGTTCTCCTGCCCTGATTGGGGCAGGGATGCTCAGACTGCTGCATTCATCTTCTCTGTTGTGTCCTCTCCTGTAATGGAAAGAAGGAGATGAAGCCTGAGTAAAGGGGATGAGTAGCTATCAGCCTGGTCTGAATGTGTCCCCAGTGCTGGTGTTGGGGAAAGCAGAGACTGTGGCTGTCCATTCTATGGCTTGTTGGGGCAGGAAGAAGCCAAAAATGGCTCAGGACAGGGAGCTGCACAAGTCTTTTGTGTTAGTGCTGAGCAAGAAATATATGAGATGAAAGCACAAGTCAGAGGCTCATCCTCAAGGTGCACAGGAGCTTGGCCCAGCTGCTCTGAAAATATGTAGTCAATCATCTTGTTTGACAGGTGTCTGGAATCGCATCTCCAGGGTGATGGATGACGTCCACAGCCTCGAGCAGAAGATGCAGAAAGCCAAAGACAATGTTGAGGAGATTCAGACCATCATAAGATCATGGGTGTCACCTGTATTTGAAAGAAAAGATGGTAAAAAAGAATCACTGCTGAATGTAGAGGACTGTCAGGACTGCCTGGAAAAGCGTTACAATCTCATCCGAGAGTCAGGGCTGAGGATTCATTCACTGGTCAAGGTGAGGGGAATGTTCCCTAGGGACAAACTGACTCTTTGCAGGCTATGTGTCTCTTTCCAGTATGGTGAAAATGTCCAGAGCTGTTTCACCTGTAAATTAACACTGAACTCCTTTGAAAAGCCAGAGTTAATTAACAATAGCTTTGTTGAATGACCTCCTATGACTGTGTAGTATGATATTGCTGGCTCAGCACTTCTGCAGACCTGTTTCAGATCTGAAACATAAGCAGCTGTAGCCCAACCAAGAAATTCAGATCCATACACAGCAGAGAGGCAGCCCTGGACTTAGTGGAGCCACTAGAGGGAAGTAGTACATCAGCCTCTGGTATCCTGGTCAGAGGAAAAGCACCCTTCAAAATATTTATTGAAAATACACAGGCAGCTGGCTGGGATTGACCTTTCTGCTTCAGACTGGTTGTCCCACAGTGGGAGCAGGAGACGATGCTAATACTCAGTAGGGAGAGCTGAGTGATAGGAGAAGGGTATTTCAACTGCTGTCCAAAGTTTCAGTTCTTTTTGATGACATCACAAGAGCGGAGAATCATCTTTGCAGTCCAGGAAAAATGCCAAAACTGAGCTCTTCACCTCTTGTAAGGAAGGTGCCGTTGCATGGCAGGGTCAAGCACATGGATTTGGAGGGAGATGGATTTTAGATCCAGTTCTCTCCTGATAATAGCTGCCTGGACTTCTTTTTTCTTAAGATGTCAATCCTTCCTGTGATACCCTGCTCTTGCTGCTCTACTTGGCTAGCTGAGCAATAAGCCTGAAGCTCATAAGCCCCTTTCTTGGCATGCCAAAGTTGCGGCAAGGATTTTGCTGGGTCTGTGTCCTTAGTTTTCCCCCAAGCCTCACTCTAAGGCTTTTTATGCAACTTGAACACCATTCACCAGGCTGCTCAAAATACAAAAAAAAATCACGTTCAAGCCTAGGTAGCAGAGAGGAAGTATGAGGCATAAGACAGTCACCAAGGACCATGGCTAGCTAATCCTCTTCCTCGGAGGATGTTGTGCTTCCCAAGAAGTTTTTGGCTGTGGTAACCGTGTTCCGAGTCCAACAGTGTGATTTGTCACTGCCTTTGTTCAAAGCACCAACTTGCTTTTCTGCTACAACAATGACAGCCTCAGCTGCATCCAGTTACTACCTGAACTCTAGGGCATCTTCCAGTCTGACTGAGGAGGACATGGACTTGTGGTCATGCCAGGAAGGTTGACCTCCTTGCTGGTGTAGTGGTAGTGCTGGCATCCATCTGGAACCTGTGCTTGCTGATACCTGTCCCTAGCTGTGAGCTGTCATAGCTGTGTGTCCTGTCAGACAGACCCAGTTCTGCTGTAGTTGAAGTTGTCTTCTTTTTCTTCTAGGAAAATCAGAGCCTATTTGCTGCAGATGCTGCATCTGACATCTGGAAGGCCTATGTGGATTATGTGGATGAAATAGTCCTGGATGGATTCTTTACTGCTATTGAAAGCTCGCTCAAGTATCTCCTGGAAAATACAGGCGAGTGCACTGTTTCCTCTCTGCTGCTCAGGGTGGTTGCCTTGCTCTCCCCTAAGGGAGGTTTCATGCTTTTCTTTGCTGTCAAAACAATAGGAGTCTGGGGCTTAGGTCAACAGTTCCTGCCTGAGGGGAAAGGGAGAGATGATCTTTGTCTCTGATAGGGACCATTGCTGACTTCTGTTTTGTGCTCGCCCTCATGCCTCGGAGATGCTCTCTTCGTTCTGTGCTTTTTATAGTTTACAGCATGTGTTGGGGGAGGCTTCAGAGGGAAAGGGTGACCCCATCCCTGGTCGCTGGAGCAAAACATTGCTCAGGAGAAAAGGGCTATGCACCATTTGCAGGGACTGATGAACAGACTAAATTGAGGCATCATCCCAGGTCTGCGCTACAGCTTGGTATCATCCATCTCCTGTCCTCCCATGCACAAAGCATCAGGTCGACCTCATCTTTCCTTCTGTGGAGGGTGCGAGTTCTGGTGATTAAAGACATGAAAGGAAAAAATCAATCCCTAAGGCTCAGTCCTCTTTACCTACACCAGGAATGAAGCATGAGATGGGAGGTCCATAAGTTACTCAATCAGACTTCCTGCCTCAGGCCGCTATGGAGTTCCACTCATTCTGCTAAGAGCAGTTTGTGTTCAGCTAATGCACATCTCCAGAAATACATCCCACTTGGCTGTGCAGACACACGTTCCTAGAGAGTTCAGCACTTCACCCCACCTTGTCAAAAACAGGAACATAATTTCCCATTTGAATATAGCTTTGGCTTCCAGTTGCTGTGTTTTTTCATGCCTTTCTTCTGTAAACTAAAGAGCCTCTTGGTTCCTGGTATTTTTCTTTTTGCAAGTACTTACACAGTGTAATTGTTCAGCTCTCAGGCTCCCTTTTGATTAGCTAAAGAGCCTGATGTCTTTAAGGCTTCACTCCAGAGCCTTCTTTTCAATCCTTGAATCATTATCTCATCTATTCTCCAACATCTCTTGTGGGTACCAAAACAGCAGCTAGCTTGCCAGCATCTCCTCCATATTGTGTTCAGGCATGATATCACTAGAATGAGTAAGTGGATGTCTGCTATCATATCCACCAATGTCAACTGTTCCTGTGAGGTAGAACATGTATCTGTTATGGTGGGCTGTTGCTTATGGGTCAAGATAATTTCCTTCCCTTTGAAAGAGTTCCCAGCATCTCTATTCTTCCATACCAGATCCCAAGGCTGGACTCGCTCCCCTGTTTGAAGTGCAGCTGGATTTGGTGATTCCAGATTTGATATTTCGTCCCTCCCTGGACCCTGTCACAAATGATGGCTTCTACGACATGATGGAAAGTCTTGTCAATGACATTTACCGGATCTCATCACTGGTGCCCAGGCTGGCTGAGCACAGCGGTTTCCCTCACTATCAGGTCTCTATTGCTATGGAGCATCCTTGTGCAGTAAGTTGCAGAGAGATAGCTGTGTGGCTTTCATCTTGGGATGCTCTCCTGTCCTCTCCTAGGCTGACATGGAGGACATGGCTGATCTAGCTGACATGCGTCGCGACCTGATGGAGCGCGTGAAGAACGTGATGGTGGCCTGTTGTGATTACCGCAATTCCTTTGACCACTACTCCTACCTCTATGGGGATGACAGGAAAGAGTTGATTCGCCAGTTCCTCCTCTATGGCCATGTCCTCACTGCTGCAGAAATGGAGGCCCACACAGAGGATGGAGTCCCGGAGACTCCTCCCACGCTGCAGCAGTTCAGGGAACAGATCGACTCCTATGAGAAGATTTATGAGGAGGTGAACCACATCGAGCCCATCAGCGTGTTCCACAGCTGGATGAAAATTGATGCTCGGCCTTTTAAGGCATCTTTGCTGAATGTCATTAAAAGGTGGAGCCTGATGTTTAAACAGCATCTCATTGACCATGTCACACATAGGTAAGAGCTGTTCCTGCCTCATCCCCCTACACTGAGCAAAGGGGCGTTTCTTTTATTGACTGAGCCTTATTGGAAAACTGATCACCCAATATAGCAAAATAGGAGCAAGGGATGGACATTCATATTCCATGCCATCTCATCCTGCTTTCTGCTGGGAAATGGTGTAGTTGAGTGGGCAAAACTGAAAGTTTGTGGCACTGGTACCTTTAACATCCCACAAAAAACAGGTCTTGAGACCTGGTTTTAGATGAGACATTGGATGGTCTGTTCATCCTGATTTAGCTAATGTAATCTGTCCTAGGGTTTTATGCTTTTTTTGTTGAACTTGATATGACCATCAGTAAAGCTTCATTAATACTATGAGATACTTGCTGTATTTCTAAATGTGTTGCTTTTTGAGTGCACTCTGTAAAAATGTGATTCGACATGGTTAGTTCAGCAATCATGGGAAGGTAGTTTCAAGGTTACAGAAAGGAGGGATTTAGGAAATAAAGTTTTGAATTAACATTTGCTCCATGATCTGATTAGCTGCTCAGTTGCTTGCTTGGTGTAGGATTATGCATCAGGTGATTTATTTGAGCAGTTGGTACTGAAAGATATTGCAGGTTTTGGATACTTGCAAAGATATAATTGCAGGCAGTTGTGGTGGCAAAGACTGTTGTGTGTGTTTTTCAAGGCTATAATTCTGATAGATAATTTCTGTGTGAAGAGTGTTTTTTGTATAGCTTTAAAAATAGGCACTTAAAATTCCAAATTAAGCATCCCTGACTCAACAGTCTAACCTGTATTAGGTAAAAAAAAATTAAGTATGTATTTTGACCCAGCAACATTCACAGAATTTAAGCGGGTGCTAAAAAAAAAAAAAAAGTTTTTTAATAACAGAATAATGGAATAATGGTTGTGGCTGTGCTGGAAACGATTAAAGACCCACTAGCCCAACACCTCTGTTTGGGACACTGCCCAATAGCAGGTGATATTAAGCAGAGGGCAAACAGGTGGGGAAGCTTTTTCTGAGATACGTGCAGCTCAAAACCTTTGAGAGCCAGGGTTCATACCTTCTTATTTAGCATTCTTCCCTCCCTTGTTTATTTTTCCTCTCGTGAATGTCCACTTGCTTTGGAGAACCTTGAGAACCTCTGGAAGTTTTTATCATTGGTAACCTCATACTATGCAGTGGTCAGGGTTAGCTGGGCCTTCTCCTTGCCTCTTGTCCAGGTCAGGCCAGCTGCCTGGAGAAAGACTGATAAAATGTTTAAATATGAATGACTCTCACTGTGAATTTTCCTGCTTTGTGTTGTGTAGCTTGGCTGACCTTGAAGAGTTCGTAAAAATTGCTGATAAAGGTTTGAGCAAAAAGGTTGAAAAAGGAGACTATGATGGTTTGGTGGAGATTATGGGTCACCTGATGGCTGTTAAAGAGAGGCACAGTGCCACTGACGAGATGTTTGAGCCCCTAAAGCAAACCATCGAACTATTGAAGATTTATGAGCAACAGCTGCCAGAGGAAGTCCATAAGCAACTAGAGGTGGGTGGAAATCTGTAATGTTATTGCTCTCCAAGTAGTAGCTGTCAAAGAGAGTGGCATCTTAACAAATAGCAAGGATTTTTAGGATTTTTTTCCCAGTCATTAGAGGGCCTCAGTAAATAGTATTTTGGTATTGTGGGATGTGTCTTAATAGTTATGAATTTTGGAGTTATACTGGGATTTTCTTTTAAAGCAGAGATTAAGCCTTTTGTTGTGTATGAAAAACATAGATTTGCCTGCTCCAACTCCCAGCGGTTATTCTTGAAAAAAATTAATGCATTTTCAAATGCATCTGTTAATTAGCTTGAATTATAATTATTTTTAAATAAGCCAGTTCTTGGCAACTGTGGAGATGGGGAAGATTAGGAAGCTCCTCCATTGCCAACATTATAGGACTTCAATCCTCCCTGTGATCTTGTGACATCAAACCTGCTTGATCCAGAGGACATCATGGGGAGCAGGTTATAAAAGTATTTTGGCATCTTTCCACGTCTGGCTCCGATGAATCAGTTTTCTTTATGGAAATCCTTTCCCTTCTGGGAGAAGATCTATGAGATGGAGATTAGAAAAGACTGTGAGGGGCTCAGCCTGCGTGAGTGAGAAGCACGGGGAACAGACACACACCCAAGCGCTTACCCAAGTGACACCACCGAGGTGATGTTACAGTGTAGAAGTGCTGTGTGCTGGTGAACACCCTATAGTTACTAGGTGCTGTAGGCAAAGGGATCTGGGCAGGACACAAGGTAGTTTAAACTTTTATGGGAGATGTTTCTGCCTATTTCATGTGTGTAGCGAAGACTCCAGCTGCATGGTTGAAGGAGACCTTTGTGGGGTTAGCTGTCTGCTGCCTCCTGCTTAGGCACTCATGCTCTGTGTGTTGTTGGATCATCAAATCTGAAGAAGTTAAGTGTCCTAAAGATGCTTAAGCTCCTAGAGACTCCTTGAAAACCAAAACAGCCTCATTATATGGCTTGTGCTGGGGAGAAAGACAATCCGTGAGGGAAGAAGAACGTATAGATATCCTGACTGCTGGAACAGTCCAGCCATAAAGAGAGTGCTGTAGGGAACCCAATTTTGCTAATTTGTCTGCCTGAGAGCTACTTATCTGATGTCTGTTTGTGCCAGTACATTCAAACAACTGATTTGTTTTCTGATAAAAGGGATGAGAGATGCAGGTGAGCCTTTCAGATACAGTAAATAACAAGAAGTTTTTGCTGTTTCTGGAAAGCATCAGCTATATCAGTAGTTGAATGGTTGATTCTTTCCTGCATGTTGTGGTACCAACAGAAATAAGTCCAGTGGATCAGAACACACTTTTAGAATAAGAGCACATACTTATAAAGTATCAGTGTCTTCATCTTCAAAACTGTGAATTGTCAAACCTGTGAATTGTCAAATTTTGTGTTTGGCCTTCCATGTCATGACAAAACCTCCATATAAATTTATACATAGAATTTGTTGCTTTTTCTTTATTTTAAAAATCCATAAACAGATCAGATGTGTATTATATCAAGTAGAAAATCCTATCTACCAGCATTTACGTTTTTCTTGCAGGAGCTGCCAGAAAAATGGAACAACATAAAGAAGCTGGCAATAGCTGTGAAACAGCATGTGGCTCCTTTGCAGGCAAATGAAATGTCAGTACTTCGCAAGAGCTGTGCAGCGTTTGATGTTCAACAGCATAAATTCAGAGAGCAATTTCGGAAAGAAGCACCATTCAGGTATGGGCAAATTAAAAATCACAGTAGCCTGGAGGAAATAAAGGGTCAGCTTTAGGCGTTCTAAGCACACATGCTCTAGTGCTTCTATACATTTCATACCTTCTGCCAACGTTTCATAGCAATACTGTCCAAGGAATTGAATTTGGATGCTGAGTGTGTAATCTCACTTTAAGGTGATGACAGGAGTGCCCTATGAAAGTACCATCAATGCCTACTGTTGGTTTCATCTCTATTTTTTATGGTTTTTTTAGATACTGTTACAGTATCACTTACGTAGAATAAACCTTTCTTTCTAGATTTGACACTGAAAAGCCTTATCAACTGCTGGATGCAAAACACATTGAGATTAAACAAATGGAGTCAGCCATGACCTCGATTTATGAATCAGCTGGTCTGTTTGAAGTCATGGTTCCAGATTATAAGCAACTGAAGCAGTGCAGAAAGGAAATGTGTCTTCTGAAGGAGCTCTGGGATATGATTTCCATTGTAACCTCTAGCCTTGGTGACTGGCAGAAAACTAAATGGGTGGATATTAATGTAGAAAACATGGATCTTGAGTGTAAAAAGTTTGCAAGAGAGATTCGAAATTTAGATAAAGAAATGAGGGCATGGGATGCTTTTACTGGGCTGGACAGCAAGGTAAAGAACATGCTGACAGCTCTGAGAGCAGTGGCAGAACTTCAAAATCCTGCCATTAGAGACAGACACTGGAATCAACTGATGCAGACAACGGGTGTAAAGTTTGTGATGGACTCAAATACCACACTGGCTGACCTTCTGAAGCTCAACCTGCATAACTTTGAGGATGAGGTTCATGGAATTGTGGACAAAGCAGTGAAAGAAATGAGCATGGAGAAAGTCCTGAAAGAGCTAAAAACAACCTGGACCAGCATGGACTTTCAGTATGAGCCTCATCCTCGCACAAACATCCCATTGCTGAAATCAGATGAGGAACTCATTGAAACTTTAGAAGACAACCAGGTGCAGCTGCAGAACTTAATGACATCCAAGTATATTGCTTTCTTCTTGGAGGAAGTGTCTGCATGGCAAAAGCAGCTCTCCACTGCAGACTCTGTCATTTCTCTCTGGTTTGATGTGCAACGTACGTGGTCTCACTTGGAAAGCATATTCATAGGGTCGGAAGATATACGGATGCAGCTTCCTGAGGTAGGAAAACCTGAAGTCTTGTTTTTCCTACTTGCAAGGGGGCCTCGGTTATGTGAAATGGGATTAGCTGTAATGCCCTGTTCCCCAAAATGCCATTTTTTCCCCAGCTGTCTCCCTTTCTCTGGAGGCTCCCTTAGTGCTACAGTAGTTTCCCCAGCACTGTCCCAGGATGATTTTGTCCTGTAGGTTGTGCTTGAGCCACACTGAGGAGCTGATTTTTCTCCCCTTCACTTCTGCCTGGCAAACACAGGGTTACTGGCAGCTGCACAAGAGTGCAAGGCTGTTAGCTTCCTTCAGTGCTGGAGGCAGATTCCCGATTTCCTCAGGGACCGAGGAACAGGGATAATTGTGCAAACATTGCAAGTCATCAGAACAAAGCCGAGTGAGGCTTTTCCCTGCCTTTAGCTCTGGTGCAGCAGGAGAGCAGCTGTTCTCCTGCTCGTGCTTTGGAGTCCAGCATAACACTGTTACTGGTGACCTCTTTCAGGAGTCCATCTTCCAACTCCAAATTCCCTTAATTACTAAGAAAATCCTCCGGACTGATTCCTTGGCCACCCATGCTGCCTCTCAAATGAGCCATGTGTGACTGTGCCACCGTGTTCCCTGCTCACATGCAGTGGCAGGTATTGCACTGTAGGCTGAGCAGGGACTGGCCTCTGTGACAGCACTGCTGTTAGCCCCGGGGACCGAGGACACAGGTGTGCATGGCACAGTGACATGCTGAAGGCAGAGGATGCCATCTCCATCCCTTGGTCCTGCTTTGGGGCTAGGACTGTTCCTTCTGCTGCTCTGGAAAATGCTCAGCATGCCTCAATTACTGGGCAATATAAATAGGTCCTAATAACCAGCCCAGACCGCCAGTGCCCTGAAGACTGTGCCATGTGCCAGCAAGCTGTTAATATCCAACAGCTCTCTGATGGCATGTGTGAAATCACTTCATGATTTAAATCTGCATCCTACCAGGCAGCTGTCTGTATCTCAATACCAGCCCGGCAAGTGGCATGAATCAGCAGCAGCTTCTCTTCAGGATGAAGCTCAAAGCCTCTGGAGACCAAACCCTTTTGGGATGCCCCTGGGGCTGGGGGAGATGTGCCAGCAAAGCATGGGATAGATGTCTGGTGGTCACTACATTCACTGTGTGCAGGAGGACTCCAGACTCTAGCCAAAGCCTTGCTGCCAGAGCTGAACTCAAGGGAAAGTGGAATAGTTATTTAAAAAGTCTTCAAGCACTTTTATTCGGCATCCTGGCTCAGGGGGCCTAATCTTGGAAGAAGGGAATACCAGCAGCATTTTGAACGTGGCTTTATTTATTATTCAGTGTTTTGCTCTGGAAATTCTGGGGCCCTGTTAGCTGGTTAAGATGTTAACATTCTTGTCAGTGTGCTATGATGATGATGATGATGAGTGATTTCCTGGGTCTTACTCCAAAGCAAGGAAGGACTTTGCTCTCCTAGAGCAGTCATACTCTTTTTCAAAGATGGAAACTGGGAACTCCTATGCTGTAGTGGGAGTGGAAAAGCAAATTTGCTTGAAGTCAGTCATCTTGCCCCTTGGAAATATCTTGTAAAGATGTTCCTTTACAGAGGAACATCTGCTGTTGCTGTGGGCTAGGAAACTTCCCTCTAGAAAGAGGAAGAATTACAAAGAAGCATTCAACGGTCCCACAAAATAGGTTGGTCCTAGGGTTTGACTTCATGTTTTATCCATGATCCCTTTGGGATACAGTGACAAGGAGGCGAGTGCCAACCTGGTACTTGTTTCAGCCACATGGTGGAAGAGCCCTCTGAAACGCTGGAGAGACCCAAGGCAGGAGGTCACTGCAGAGAATCTCCATCTTCACTCCAAAGCCAGACAAAGGGATTGTTTAGCAGGAAATTGTGTGTTTTACTGTGAGATTACTCTCTGTGTTGGTATTTGTAGGACTCCAAATGCTTTGAAGGGATTGATGTCCACTTTAAAGAACTTGCCTATGAAGTGCAGAAAACACCGAATGTAATTGAAGCCACCAATAAACCAGGTCTCTCTGAACAGCTGGAGGACATTCAGAGTAGGTAGGTAAAACTTCAGTCTTTGGTAGACACTGTGATCAAGGCTGTTAAGTTTATTTACCCTGTGCTTCATCCTTTTTTCTTAGCCTCTGCTGTGGTGTTGGTATTCACAAGTCGCACCACTTCTGATCTTTCCTGAGTCTTTTTATTTGTGATCTATCACCGTAAAGCCCCCAAAGTGCAGTCCGGCTTTATGTATGCGCTAATTCTCATTCTGAATATTGATGAATATCGATTCAAGATGAGGATTTGCGCACATGCAAAGCTAGGCATTCACAAGGTTTGAATAACACATGGCCTCACTGCAACCCCAAATGCAATGTCTTTAATCGCTATTTAGCAGTCCAAGCAGGGATATCTGCAGCAGAGCTGTGTCCGTGTTCTTTTAATTTAACAAAGTTATCCCTTCGTGTATGCTTTTGGTACGTGGTATAACTAGACTCTGTTAAAGGCCTTGGTCTCCTGAGATGGATATGCTGCATGTTGAACATAGGAGCTTGTCTGCTTGGAACACATGAACTTAATATGCAAGCCCTCCTGTCAGTAATAACTATCTATTCAAATTGAAGCCTCTTTTTAATCAGATAAGGCCAGTATTCCTCACAGAAGACTAGTTGCATGTTATTTATGAACTTTGTAAGCTGAGCAATAGTTTAGCCTGCAAACACCGAAAGATTTATTTTCTAGTGCAGCAACCAAGTTTTCTTTCATTCAGGCTTCTGAAACACAAAAAGCTGCATAAATTTGAAACAGACTTTAAAATACAGGTCTTTAGAATGAGTGTAGCTATAAGGACCTTCATCCCAGTGTAAAATTGCTTGTGAAAATTATGGGATTGTCTAAAACAGGTCAGACTGTTTTAGACTGTAAAACACGTCTAGACCCTTTCCAACCTCTACTCCCTGCAGTGTTTTTATTTTTTCATTCATTTTGTTTTCTCTTTCTTTCTTTCTTTCTTTCTTTCTTTCTTTCTTTCTTTCTTTCTTTCTTTCTTTCTTTCTTTCTTTCTT
>JAVCKT010012240.1:0-12364 GCA_032273925.1 Rhynchotus rufescens | reverse complement strand
GCAGTAGCTCCTATGAACGTGTGAGCACAGCCCAGGACTGACTGGACACGATGTTCCTGCCTCTCTTGCTACTCACCCATGCACTAAGCTTCAGACTTCAGTTTTAAACTAAATATAAGGTAAAATTGGTGTCTTTTGTTCCTCAGCATATCTTTTTTTAACAACATAGTTTGAAAAATTAGCTAGTCCAGGAACCTGCTAATAGATACTTGGAAAGTCATTTTTATTGGTGCTGTGCAGTAACACAGCAGGAATTCAGAACTCTGGAACTGAACCAAGGGCTCATTTGTGGTTAACCATCCTCAGATCTTGGATTCTGTTTGCTAAGAGAGTTTTACACCTGTGAGGGTAAAACAATCAGCCATGAGGACAGCGGAGCAGATGCAGGGGGTACAAGGATTTTACCGCTATTGGACTGTAGCACGAGAGGATGGCTGGAAGACTTAGGAACTCTTAGGACTCTTGAATTAATGATTCCGTGTGCAGGAAGTTTTGAATAGGAGGATTCATTACTGCATGAATGGCTACCATTTCTGGCCTTCTAAGAATCACCAAGAAAATGATTACTAAATATCATCCCGATGAGTACAAAAAAGATGCCATTATACAATGTATGTATACCTTGAGGCAGAAACTTCATTTCTTTTTTTTTTAATTTGGGCCATGGGTAGCACATGAGTAGCATTATGTAAATCCCAGTCTGCAGGAAGAAACAACTGAGGATATTGAGAATATACAATATAGAGTTATTCAATTTTTAGGAAAGAAACCTATTTATGAAAGATTAATAAAATTATCTGGTCTTTATCATTGTCTGCTAAGATGGATGAGGGTGGCAAATCTACCTACCAGTTTTAGACATTTCACCTGTCCAGTCACAACTCAGAAGCTACATAGTATCCCCTATATTAATTCTTCAAATTTATTTATGTACCTGCATGCTTGCACGTGCGCGCACACACACACACATACACACACACATATATACATATATGCATACATATATATACACACACAAATATGGAAATCCAACTCAAAAAAGGGTGCTGTTATATATTAGTGTGTGTTGAATTAATTAATGTACAGTTATTTTGTATATTTCTTGTATATATATATAATACATAATATATATTTAATCCAGTGAGAAATCTATTGTCAGATTCCAAATGCCTTTTTTTATAATAGTTTGGAGGTTGGTGACCTACACAGAAAGTCTGGAGGAGATGGGACCCTCCTCAGTTTGAGGGTGTCTGAACAAACAGCTTTGGAGAATCTCTGAAAGAAAAACTATCATCTGCTGCTTTCTGATGGTAGCCAAAAACAGAAGGGTAGTGCTTCCATTCCCCGCTGGAAAAAAAGAAAAAAAAAAAGAGAAGGAAAATAAAAATGTATTCATAATCACAGATTGCTTTCTTATGTCTATATTCTCATTCAATAATTTCTTTTCTCTAAAGTGAAAATAAAATATTTGAAAATACCAGGGAGCAAAATTAATACTGATTGGAGAAATGGCAGCACTGATTTTCACATTTAATTTGTGCATTATTTATTGTGGTATTGTGATGATGTAATATGTGGTGTGGATCCGAATCTTTGATACTTGTTTTCTGATGTAACAGTTTTAAAAAAAAAGGTCAATTCTTAATGAATGAGCAATGAAAATTGAGGAAAAGGTAATGCATGTGAAATTATTCCTCTTCATGTTTCCAATCATTCTTTCTATGGGCACAACTGGGTTAATGAAAGATATAAGCCAAAAGTAAAGTCAGAAAAATAAAAAAAAGGTGGTTTCATTTTTTATTGCAAGTAGCTTGCAATTTCTGTGGGAATATGGAAGTAACATGTTGTTCTTTTACAAAAGATGATTACTTTTTCACAGTTAAACACTTCATTTTTTTTCTTGTAGTGCCTAGGAGAATGTCAAAATAAACCTCTGAGCATGATTTTTATCTAAACAATTTTTATTGGCATTGTGTGTGATTTGTTAGGAATTACATCTGTAAGTAGCTGAGTAATGAAATTCCCCAAATAAGCAGCCTCAAGATAAAGTAAACTGTAAATACGACAACTTAGATGTTTGGGGAGTTTAGATATTTGCTTCATATAATCAGTTCATTCACAATTAAGGATGTGCATCAGTGAAGACAGGCACGTAATGAAGATAAAGAATGGCTCTGAAGGCTTCCTGAACTTAATATGAAAGAATTAATTTAATTAACTCAAACATGGGAAGCTCTGGCAGTTATTAAAAGACTTGGAAACCTAAACAGACTTTTCTATACTGATGTCCTGAAGAGGCCTGCAATTTTGTATGACATAATACTGTTGAGGTTTTGTGCTGGAAGTTTGAATATAAAGTTTAGTCATCAGCTGCCATCAATCAAACAAACTGATGCATATTTGAGCAAGATCTGTTTCAATTTCCAGGCACCGGGAGGCTTTGACAGGTCACCCATCAAAGAAATTGCATGCATGAACTTGTAGCAAAATAGGTCCCGAGAGTCTTTGGGAGAAGATATAACAGAGGGTTACTGAGCCTGGGCTGTGTGCATCACTGAATCCAAGGTCTGCTTCTCTGGTGAGCTCTGTATGTTGAAGAAGAATAAGGGAGTATATCCATTTTATTTGAGAGATGAGAAGTAAGATTTAGAGGTACTCATGGTGTTGCCCTGCAGGGTCAGTCTACCTCAGCTGTCTTGGAAGCAAAGTTTCCACTGCATTTCCTTGTCCTGCTTTCCTCAGGCTTCTGAGGAAAGCCTGTCCTGCTTTCCTCAGGGCATCTGAGAGCTCTGCTTCCTGACACAGAGTTTGGGAAGAGGTTTGGACTCTGTCTGAGGGAGCAGGAGCAGCGACTTGCCCTGGAGTGGCAGAGGGCACCTCAATTGAGGTTGAGTGGCAACAGCAAGTGATAGGATGACTTGTCCCATGCTTATGGTGGGTTGTAATCCCTGCTGTAAATCACTCCATAGTGATTGCCAGTGGTGCCATTTTAGCCCATTGCTTTTTGCCTTATCGACAGTGAATGAAGAACTGTATTTTTCTGTCCTCTTTACAGCACCTTTCTGTCTGTTTGAAGACTTGAAGTCTTTAAATCTTTATTTTAATGATTTGTGATATTAAACAAACTCAACTTGTTCTGTGTTTGTTCTTGTAGAACATGTTTATAGACCTCTGATTCTTATTGCTCTTCTTTGGACTTTTGAATTCTCTGTAGTTGGCTGGCATTTTAGAGGAATTGTACTGACCAAACTGGGACTCAGTATTTCACCCAAGAATTTACTGGTCCTGGAAACAGAGGAAAAAACATTCCATCCATTATATATAACCCTACATAAGATTTTCCATTTTCACTGGTAAAAACATAGTTGCTGGTCATATCCAGAATTTACTACTGATAGGGCTGATTATTGGTAGTAATGCCTGCTTCCCTTTCCTGAATTAAAATGAGCAAGATTCCAGGCATATCACAGTGCCTCTTACAATATAGTATATTTCTAGGCTGGTCCCCTGCAGTATCTACAAAAACATTCAATATCTCTGTTTATGAATCAAGGATATTTCTCCTTTGAAGCAATATTTTGTTGTTGACTCTGAGTTTGCAAAGCTCTGCCCCAAGTTCTTGCTTTTGCCCTTGCAAGGAGGAATGCTGTCTCTAATCAAATTAAGTGGAAGAAAGCAATTCTAGTTTCTGATAGTAGACTTGCACATATGTAGGTAATATAGATTTTATTCTTTTATGTTTGTACAATACCGTACCGAAGAAGAGATAGTAGATATCAAAGGCCTTCAAAGTGTGGTCTGGAAGAAAACATAGGCAAAGAAAAAATCTTAGAATATAAAATGTGTTTGCTGGCATATTGGAACAAGAGGTAAATCATTCTCTTTTGGTTTTTGAGTCCTGTCACAGCAAGTTTTTCCAGGGGCAGTTAATTTTCAGAAAAGTAGAAGTTTTGTTTATCTGTTATATTAGAGACAATGACATGCAGATCGTTAAAGGTGGGATCCATCTTAAGCAGTTTGAGACACCTAAAGGTAGCTCATCCAGGCTACTGAAATCCTCAGCTGAGAGGAAACACCTTCAGAGAATAATTCATCACACTGTAAGGCTGCTAAGTAAAGCAGCATGAATCATTTTGAAAGTATTTCTCTATCTCTTCACCCACTGAAGAGGGAATTTAGGTCCCTGGCTTAAACCACATGCCTACTTCAGATGCTTAAAGACAGTTGAAGGAAATCCCCGTGTGGTTTAGAAATAGTTGTTTACAAAACATACCCGAATCCAGGCTCAGAATATAAAATTCTCCATCACGATGAACCATATATCTATATCAGCATTCCCTTTGTTTTTAGGAATTATGAGATTATATATAGTAATATCCCATGCAAGCATATTCCCTAAATGTTTTTGTTTTCAGCTAATGTAACATTAAAACATGAACCTGTAAAGAATATGTAATACTGCATGTGCCAGTTTAAAGAAGATGTCAGTATCCTGTTTGCTTGGGGAATATTCTAATTTTGAGAGTTTTTTTTTCATATGACTTTGCTCAGAAAGCTCACCAAATTAAGTAGTGTTATTATTTTCCATTTTAATTTCACATTAACTAGTGCCTTTTTTTTCAGAAATTCAGTGTGATGATCAAAACATGATGATGGAACCTAAATAAACTGTTCTTGAATAATTCTTTTAATAATTAAAAAAGGAAGTTTCAAACATACAGTCAGGCTAAATTTGCAGCCAGTGCTCCCTTATTACTTAGCACTTCTTAGAACAGACAGAGAAGGAAAGAAACAGGAACTCAGACTCAAGGGAACTTCTGAGGAGATGATACTTCTTTACTATTGCAGCTGCATAGTAGTATCTTTTATATCCTTCTGCTTTTCTTGCCAGTAAGGAATGGTAATGAATACTGATTTTTAAGGACCTACTGCATACCCTGAAAGGTATAAAGATGAAAGATTTCCAACAGAATCAATTTTGTCTTTTTACAAATTTGACATTTTTAAATGTAACAACATATTTGTCTGTTTACAAATGCACTGTCTTGATCATCATGAGTATAATGAAAGAGAAATCACACAAAATGAAATAAATAATAACAAATTGCTTACTAGAGATTGAATATGAAACAATAAGCTTTGCAGTTCTGTTTCTGTCCAATGTACTAAATCCTTCATGCAAGTCGGTTTAAAGTGACACCTGCGTTATGACTTTAACTAGATTATGTTGCCTCATCAGCAAGAAAGTCCTAAAACAAATTATCAGAAAATATTTAGGTATAAGTTGTTTGAAATGAGGATTTAAAAATGTAATATGCTTAAATGGCACAAGAATTAATGGCATTTGAGACTACCAACACTCTTTAATACTCTGAGGTGAACTAATCACTGATCCTACTGTTTGCAAAATAGATAAATCTGAGTAATTTCTAAAATTTGTTCAGCTTTCTAGGTGACATACAACATAAACTACCACTTGTGGCACCCATGAATCTGTCGTAAGGAATCAGTGTATATGCTTTTGTGTGATATTTTTATTCATTTGGATTTTTTCTTTTGGATAGATAGATATGTAGAGGAAGTTGCAGGGGCTGATTAAGTTGCAAATCAAATACTTATGTAGAAATTTGATGTGATAATTGCTGCATGTTTAATGGCGAGGAATTATGCACATCACTTCCAAAGGCACATGCCACACGTCTGGCCTTGCAGTGTTAGGTGCAGCACACCCGAGACAAGCACATTAATTCTGTCCAAAACCCCACTGTTACCCGGTCCAAGAAACAATGTATTTCTAATATATCCGTGTTGATCTGTGTTGACAAAGCTCCTAGATGTATGTGGTGCTTCAGCAGTCTTTGAGTTCCTCCTTGAAGAAGGAGCCTCTGGCTTATCTGCACAACTACCAAGTATTGCTTTTGTTTTAATATTTTACATTAGTTATCCAATTGCCTGTATTAATATGCACTGCCATTAAATTCCATTTCAGTACCAAATTCTAGACACTTTGAATTGACATTTTTTTCAAAAAGGCCAGGGTGTGTACAAATTTAAAGAGAATATTTTCCCAAATGTTCAAGTCTATCTGCAGATCTTTGCAGGACTTACTTTGAGGCAGTGATGAAAGCTTTTTGATGCTGAGCGTTTAAATTAAAATCTATGGGTAGTCTGTGCCAAGTGGAAATAGATAACCAAGTTTTATATGCAATATATGTGAAGGAGTAGGCCAGGAATGAGAAGGAGATTTCTGGTACAGAGAGTAGGCAAAGATAAAAATTGGTCAGTAATGGTGCAAGCCCTTAACTCTTGGGCATTTGGCCATCTAGTCTAAACTGCAAGGTGGCATCTGTGTCTTCTCAGGATCCTAAAGATTGACCTTAAACTTTTCAGCTCTTGAAAGAAAAGTCCATCTTGAAAGAAAAGTCTGTGTTGGTGCAAATGAGGCACCTTGTCTCCTGTGCTGGTAATTTAAATTTCTCTCATGAGACTGCACAAGGAAATGCAGAGTCGCTTACATGCATGTTGGTTGTAATTTAAAATAAAATGCAGATCAGTTCCTTTTTCTACACTGTTCTATTTTGGTGCTTCCATATTTTGTAAGTAGTTAGCATAGAATCATGAGGCTCTAGGTTGCAGAACTATAACTCTAGAACAGATTTTTCAAATGAGTACATTTTTAATAGACACCTACCTTGACAAATGTTTGAGTCAACTCACAACTCTTCTGAGAACAAATTCTAAGTGAAATACTAAAGCTTCAAAAATCCCTAATAGATTTGTGACAGATTCTCAGGTGATGCAAATTGGACTGTTATGACTGAAATTAATGAAGTTGTGCTGATTTATACAGCTGTAGATTTAGTTTATTTCTTTGAGTATCTTGAGGGTGATCTTAGCAGTGTACAAAGACACTCACTTTCACTTGTCCAAATTGCTGGTGCAGTTTGAACCGTGTTCCTGAATGTGATTTTCCTTTACTTTTTGATATTGGTGGATATTCTCTTCGCATTATGTTTAGATTCAGAAAGCCACAGGTAAAATAGCATAAGTAAGTTGTACGTGCTTTCTGTTGAGCCTTCCACTAGCAAAAAAGCATTATTGCTGCACTGGTAGCATGAAAGAGATATTTGCTCAGGAAAAAACAAGTTCTGTCCTAAGAGCCCTTCAAACTGTAGTTCTTTGGTTCTTTGTGTTCTTTGTCTTTTGCTTTAACTAGGAGTTAATTGAAAGGGGTGGTTGTAATAAATGTTACACATAACATTTTATCTGAATGTCTCCAATATTTGAAAATGTTACTTATCTCAAACCTCTTTTTTTTTATTCTTTGCCTTCCTTTATTAGAAAGAAGAATCTGTTCAAAATGAATATTATTAAAAAACTCTAATCAGTTTGAAATTGTTTTATAATTCTAAAGCAAACAAGAGTTTGGGAACTGGGGTCTACATCCTCTCCAGCGTCCTGGGCAGCCTGTTCCAGGTGACCCAGCTTGACCAGGGCAGCTGGGCTGGGTGGTCCTCACAGGTCCCTTCCAACCTCAGCTGATCTTCTGTGAACAGAAGAGTTTCTACAAAGATGCAGCTTGTTTTAGATGTTTTAGTGTCCTTTTAGCTAAAGGAAATGACTGAGAAGTGGGAAATACAGCATTTTGCCTCACGGAGCTATTGACCAGCACTTGAAAACATCATTCAGTTCCCTAGGTATCGTTTCAAATGATGAAAAAAAGGCTTTTAAGTGTGATTGGTGGTCTTACTTTTATTACTGTTGAGAGAAAACTGTAAAGATTTATGTAAGTTTTATATTCAAATGTTGTATTTGCAGAGGCAAATTGTACACCTTTGTTTTATAATGCATAATATCCTGCAGTAAAACCTTCAATAGTTAATGAAATTCATTACATTTGTTCTTTTACTTATATAACACCTCAAAAATGTATTAAAAGCATATGGTCTCTGAGAGGATTTCTGTCCGTCCTTAGTCAGAATAAAATGTATAAGGCTACATGAAATTAAATGGGCTCATGTCGTGTATAAAGTATGTGTAGAAATTCTCAGAGAAATCAGTCCTTTTTTTTTATTTTCCTATAAATTTTAAAAAATACTGCCAGGGGAGTGGTTCTCTTAGAAGAACGATTTTTTTTTTTAAACTTGGCAAGCATATTGTAACAATGCAATAAAAATTGTCAAATTTGAATATTCAGCTTGCATCTAAGGTGTAAAAGTTGCATTTCAGATAGCCATTTTTGTATATTTTTGTATCCTGCGAGCTCTCGGAGACGCCTGGGCAGAGCGCGGAGACCGGAGCAAAGCAGCTGCAGCTCCGTTTGCGCAGAGGGAAGGGGCCCTGCGAAGGTCCATGGTTTGGGATGGAGCCTGTGCAATTTGAACACAGCAAATAGCTGGGGAATGACAGAGCCTTAACTGCCCTCGGCAGCTGTGTCTGCTGCCATACAAGATGATGTGGTGTTTCCAGCAGCTGCGGTCTATGATATGTAATATATGTCATATAATACATGACATCTTTGCCAGTCTTAGATCCTGTCTTTATCCAGTTGTTACCATTAGAAATAACCTTGCACCTATTCTGTAAATTTATAATAGTGAACCAAACAACTGGAACCCCATCTTTTCTGCTCCAAAAAAAACCCACCCATATACTAAACCTGTTTATTCAAAAGACTTTAGTTGTGAAATAAAAAGATAAAAAGGTAGTGACATTACAGAAAAGAATTTTGACTAAATAATTTTAATGCAAGTAACCTGCCCCAGGCTCTCTGATGTTCATGCACAGCGTGTAGGATATTTACAGTTACATATATGTTAACATTTGAGACAGCCATGAGCCAGATGGTCTTCTGTCTTGGGCAGGACATCCTGGGAGACTGAGTGCAAAGTTTGCACATGCAAGAGCAAGGACATTTTCCAAAGTCATAGAAAAAACATTTCTACCCCTGGGCCCTCCCAGTGGCACTACCAATCTTTCCAGGAATCTTTACAAATGAACTTTGTACTGGTCCCAGCCACCAGTACAGATTAGGGGCTGACCTGCTGGAGAGCAGCTCCATGGAGAGGGACCTGGGAGTCCTGGGTGACACCAAGTTAACCATGAGTCAGCAGGGCCCTCATAGTCAAGGAGGCCAATGGGCTCCTGGCTGCATAAGGAGGATGCTGGGACCTCTAGATGATTTCTAGAGGTCCCTTCCAACCTCAACCATTCTGTGATCCTAATATATTTATTAAGTTCTGTCATAAAACTATATAATCTCCTTCCAGTTATATTGAAAGCTTTCTTCCAAACCTGCCATCCAAGGTGTGGGAAAGCTGCTCTCTGGCCTAATTCCTGGCTACACACATGCAGGATAATTTTCCTGCCTTTTGTTCCTGTGCCAACAGCATCTCTGTGCTTAAAGAGTGGCCATTTCCCCAGCTGCACTAGCAGGGTTAGTGCCCCACACAGCAGGGTCTCACAGACACTGTGTGACCCCCACTCAGTGGGTAGGGACGTATTCCCCACAAAGCCCTTCACCCTTATTCCTGATACTCACTCTGCAATATCAAAACAAACACTTGACCGGACAGCCACCAGGTCAGCTTGATCCCAGCACTGACATCTTGAAAACCTACAGGCATTTCTTCTAGCTACATGTTAAGGGAGAAAGCTTCAGAAAACAGTGTTTTGCTTATTCCAAGACTGGGCCTAGCCCCACTTATACAAACAGGCAGCTGCCTCCAGGCAGCTGCTAATTAAGCAATTACTTAGGTGTGTCAAGGAAATGGCCCCGTTTCCTGCACCAGGTCCTGAGCTGCGGGCGAGGGGCACGCAGGGCAGGGCAGTGCGGTGGGAGGGCTGTGGCCGGTGAGGTCCTGCGGGGCAGGCATTGTGGGCACACCTGGCGAGGAGCCCCGGCGCGCGGCAGCAAGGGCCGCGCTGCACCTTGCTGCACCGCGCTGCACTGCAGCCCGCGCACCCCCAAATGTGCCAGCGCAGGCCGAGGGGCCCTCCTCGCCCGCCCTCAGCTAAGTGACTCGGCTTCTCTAACGGAGCACAACACGGCCAGGGAGTAAGACAGAAAGGGTGCTCCTGAAGCCAACAAAAGCCTCGCTAGTGGTGCCCCAACGGGCTGCAGCGGCCCAAGCCAGAACCCCAGTGCGCAGCACAGGCCGTCGCACAGCAGCCTCGCCTTTAACGTAACTAGGAAAGTGAGTGTGGGATGTCCCCCAAAACTCTGCTCTGAGAAGAGGAAGGACCACCCAGGGCTGGTTCAGAGTCAAACTTAGACTGTTTAGAGTCTTTTTCCTCTCCAAATGAAAAAACAATACTAGGAGCTAAGTTCAAAGTATTTCTTGGACACCCCTTACATCTGCCAATAGTTAAAACAACTGCTCTTTGCTATGTGTGTCTTCCTGCAACTGTCCCTTTTTGCTGGCCATTCATTTAGCAGATACTGGTTCCTTCTTTAGAGGGTGGCATGTCTGATCTGCTCCGGAGTTTCCCCCCCGCCACCCAGCCTCTATCCTAATCCGTATTTCATGTTTATTTACTTCTTCACAGTGCTTACACGTGTAGTTTCTGGCGGTCCCTCCCTGCTCTGGGAGCTTGCAGCAAGGAAGGCAACAAGCGCACGCCCAGCTAAGCGGCACCGGGACGCGTTGCTCTGTGAAGAGCAGCCCTGCAGCCTCCAAGACCCACAGGTGCAGACCAGAGCCCATCTCCGGGAAGACGCAGGCGCAGCAGGGACAGGCCGGATCTTGGCTCCTTCACACAGTGGACTGTCAGACTCCTATTTCACATAGAGGGTAGAAGAGCTCCACATTCTTTGGGAGAGGTAAAGTAATCCTCAAAATCCTGTCTGACAGCACTTGGGCAAGCAGCGTGACACCGCGCCCAACCGGCAAACCGGTGCTTATCAGAGCTACTCGCAACTGAAAGCCTTATTTTGAAACCACCAAGACCTTCACATGTGAAAGAAGAAAGTAACAGTTCCAGCTTCTGGAGGGGGGAAAAAACAAAAAGAGAGAGAGACGCAACTGTATTTGATATTTGCTAAAGCTTGTGGAGACTCGTGTGAACACTATCTAGGTGGCTGTAAGGAACTCATGTGCTGCTTCACTTTGCTTGGACCCAGGACATCTCTGCAGCTTTCTAAACTCCAGCAATAGGAGAGAGCAGATCATAACGGACCACTAAAGAAAACAGTGCATTATGATGTTCAAAAAAAGGAGAAACAGCTCAAAGTTGTTATCACTGTGCTCATACACATTGTACACACAGCCACACGCAAGTAAGCAAAGCATATATCCACAGTTAGCATAAAACAAAAAAGCACTATAGATTTCTGCCTGTGGAAAGGCCTATAATGACTTAGATTTAACTGCCAAACCTTGTAGACCTTGAAATATCAGATCAAGTAGTCACTAACCAATCTGCTCCTCAATACTAAACATTTCTGAGAAACTGTGCCTATAAATAAGGAAGGAAAAAGGAGAGGTCCAACAAGTGCCATTAAAAATACACCACGCTATTAACAGCCACATCTCTGACCCCGTCTCTTACCCAGGGTTACGGGATTGCCTTTCAAAGCGACCCTGCGTCAGCAGGCTGAGGCCAGCACACTCAAAACTGCACAGACCTCTGATGTAGAAACTTGCAGGGCGGAAACCCCAACCGAGCAGCGGCAACGGTTCAACACGAGCTCGCTCCAGAGCACGACTGCAGACACGGAAAACCAAAGGGAGATACTCAGAGGAGCATAGGTGTGACACGAGAAACACGAGCAGCGGTAACAGATTCAGCCCGGCATGGGCGCGCTCGGAGATGCCACCTGCCATGAGCGCCTGTCCCTCGAGGAAGGGCCCGACGGGGCGGCAGGCGCTGCTGGCTGCACCGGGCCCTGCAGCGGCGAGGCAAGGAAAGCGACGGCTCAACCCAAAGCGGGGCCAACCGCCCCAGCGGGACGGGACGGCCGTGGGACGGGATGGCCGGGGTGGCTCCGCACGCGGCCACCTCACGCCAGGGCCTAGGAGCAGCGGGTGGCCGGAACGGACGTTGTGGTTGTCGGGCTGGCACCAGCACGCGCACCCCTGTGATTCCCGAGGGACGGGGGACAGGCACCCGGGCACTGCGAGCTGCGGCGCAGGGCTGCCCTCACCCAAAGCGTGCCCGGGAGGCGCCGCTTACCACCCGCCCCATTCCTGCGTTCCGGACCCGCTCCGCGCCGCGCTCGCGGAGTGAGGGCAGCGCTGGCGCGGGCGGCCCCGGCGCTGCTCCCGCGCAGGCCCACGCGCCTGCCGAGGGCTGGGGCCCGGCGGGACCCGGCGCGGGCCCGGCCACGCTGCCGGCCTGGAACGAGCCCGGCGGGGCCGCGGGC